>JANHZU010003781.1:45992-57124 GCA_032468055.1 Acrochordus granulatus
TGGGGTTTTCTTGGCAGGGATACTGGAGTGGGTTGCCATTTCCTTCTCCAGTGGAGTCCTGTAGCCCATTTTCCACTCGATGTCCAGAATCCCCAATTACACCTAGCGTGGTCCTTGTTAACCCGGGTGACAACTGGGCAGGTATGGATTTCTGTAATTTACTTCTCATAGAAAGAAAAATGCAGATGGGCCACTGTTTGTAGAACATCAAAGAGAAATGCTGCAAGAGACTTTGGAGAACATCAAAAGAGTATTTCTGTATGTGAGCTTCTCTGTGTTCATCTTCAACTGATAATAGCAGCCCCGTGTGTGTGCATTTTAAAAGGAGCTGTGAAAAGCGCTCTGAGCTGAGCGAGAATGGAGAGAGAGAGAGAGAGAGTTTGGCAGTAGCAGAAAAGGGGACAAGTAGTCAGTATAACAGAGTGAAAGGTGGGTTCTGCGGTATCTTAAGTAGCTTTCCTCAACCTGAGCCGTTCAAAAGTATGAAAACTACAACTCCCAGAATTACCCATCAGCGGCGGGAGGCCCAGAATCTCGGCCGCTGCCATCTCAACCTGGCTGAAGAGCCCCAAGGGAGGGAGAGGGGCCGGCGCCCGGGGCCGGTAGTTCAGCAGAAGCCCGGAGCAAATCGCCTACCGGCACGGCTCCTCGGGGCAGCGCCGCTCCGTTATCTGAAGGCGCTGGTCCTCAGCCCCCGTCGCGGGCGATTCGAAGACGCTCGGCCAGCTGCGGATAGCCCGGCCTGCTCATCCGCTGGGAGACCGGCGCCAGAAGATGGCGCTGCCGCATCAACGTAATCACGGGAGGACTGCGTCGCTCGACCAAGTGGTAGGTGGTGGTAGGAAGTAGCGACCCTCGCCTCTCTCCGCAGCAGGCCCGGGTAGCTTTCTCACGCTGGAAAGCCTCGGGAAACGGCCCTTATTTCTCCTCCCTCCGGAAAAGCGGCCCTTCTGAACAGAGAGCGCGCGCGGCATGGCTTCAGCTTCAGCTCAGTCGAGGAGGGACTCGGAGGAAGGAGCGCCTGGACAGTCGCAGAGGCCGTTCGTTCGCTTTGCCAAAAAGGAACGAAGCCCTTTCCCTCATCTCTGCAGTAACATTTCCCATCTGTGTAGGTCTTCAGCGGTACGAAGCGTCGTAATACGGGTAGCGGGTTGACTCAGTGATCCTCGTCCAAAATCCGGGAAGAGGAAATGACTCCTTAGACGCAGTAGTGGCTGACGCTGTTAGACAACTTTTTTATTGTTAAAGCAATATTTTATAGTTGAGTTGGGTACACCTGGACGCGAATATAGTTAATACGTGCTCATTTAATGTTTTCCTATTTAAAAAAAAATATGTTTGAATCCTCTTTCTTAGAAGCAGAAAGCCGACTGGCTTTTGAGAGGGATAAAAGAAAGCACGCACATTAAGACTTTTAATCCTTCAATTAACAAAGGGGGAGGAACAGGATTTCAGTTGCCCCCCATTTATAGCCCCACTTTGGCATGTATGCAAAATGGACCTTTGGCTAGAGCAGAGTTGGTTAAACTGAAACCCTGAGATTTCTCTCATTACTGTCCATCTCCTGGGGTTTTTTTTCAGCTTGTTTCATGAGAATCAGGATGTTGGGTTCCCCAGTTTCCTGCCCTCCTTTTGAGAAAGGCATTCATATATTCCATATAATTTTTCTTTTTTATATGAGACTGAGGAAGACTCCTTGATTAGAGTTGAAACATTTCCCTGTAACATCTAAAAATAAAAGTCTGGTTGCCTTTTTAAAATTGTGCAAGATTTTTTTTTTTTTTGCAATTTTCTAACAAGATGACCTGGATTAATGAGAATATGCATAGACATTTCCACTGAAAGTGGTATTTATTCTTAAGTAATATAAGTAATTATCTATATTTTTTTTTTAAGGTTACTGAAGTGAACTACAGTAGTTGTACCACTATCTAGTTATAATCCTTACAAGACATTTGTGTAGTTGTGGTGTTATTTTCCTTAAGGCAGATGAGAAGACCACAAACAGAGGTAGGTAGTTTAGCTCTGAAGTAAATAGTCTTCTGAAAGCAGAGGGCAAGAGCAAAGGAATACAGCATTATTATACTCAAAACAAACACAATGTGGCAGCATCAAGCTGATCTCAACTGGTATCAAGAATCAGTGAAGGTGGCATAAGCATAGTACCTCAACTGAGATCATTGGCAACACTATAGCTGTTGACTAGACCAGAAAGATGAGAGACATGCCAAAAGAAGGTAAAGGCAGGCCATTTTTATAATGGTGTCCAGAAAACTGTATGTTGGGTCTGTGAGGTTACATCTTACTCAGGGGAGACTTTACTAGCTGTAAAGATAATATCTACAGAAAAATTACAAAATAAGCTGTCTGCAATTTTTTTAATCGTTATGATGAACTTCGTCAATCTATTGCTTCTTGGAATGCCCCTGAATGCTCATGAAGGATTACCTGTACAGTCAGTGTATGTGGTCCTGTGCCTGACTCGGTTTCCTCTCCCACCCCATAGAGTGGAGAGACTACCTAAATCAGCTATCTCTTCTTGGGCTGCTTTTCTCTGCATTGCAATATATCCCTCAAAAGTAATAACTGCAAGTTAACAAACTCAGTTCTGTAACCTTAATTAGAACCCTCCTGCACTGCTGCCTAACACTGACAAGATGCAGATTGGTTTGACACTAAAGGTTCTTGTTTGCCTCCTAAGTAAATAGTCAGTGCTAGCACATTCCTTTTGATGTGTACTCCCATTATGTGTCTGCTTGCTTTTTTGTATACAAAGATGAATTATCAGCTTCAGAATGATCATTTCAAAGGGTGGGGGAATGGAGAAAAAGGGCTCCAAGATTTGTTCTTTTACCTGATTTTATTGTGAGTCAAGTTCGTTTGTTTATTTATTTATTCATCCAATTTATATGCCACCAAACTCAAAACAACTTTCAGCAGCTTACGATAAAACATAAAGCAGCAAATAATAAAACTATTCAGAATTAATAATAATAAAAACATGAAAATGGAAGGTGTGAAAACATATATATGGGGGAAGGAGGTCAATACTCCACCACCAGCCACTTCCAAGATGATATACCCCCATTGAGACCCCAAGCCAGCTGGCAGAGCCAGGTCTTAAGGCTCTTCCAGAAGGTTTCAAGGATGGTGCAGATTTCACCTCTAGGGACATGATATTCCACCGGGTAGGAGTCACAGCAGAAAAGGTTCTTCTTGACTCTGCCAGCCGAAATTCCTTGGCTGATGGGATCCAAAACAGGTTTCTACTGCTGGATCTGGTAGGGTGAGACATACCCATTGACGTGAGATGATTCCTCAGATAACTTGGTCCCATGCTATGTAGGGCTTTAAAAGTCAAAGCCAACATCTTGGCTTTGTCTCCCAGAAGCAAACTGGGAGACAAAGCAGCTCGCAAAATAAAGGGGCCCTAAAATCATCCATGCTGCTGCATTCTGACCATCTGCAGCTTCTGGATGCTCTTCAAGGATAGCCCTAGGTAGAGTGTATTGCAGTAGTCCAACAAAGAGATGATGAGGGAATGAATGACTAAGCATAGGGACTCCTGGTCCAGGAAAGGCACAACTGGCACACAACACGAAATTGTGCATCAGAATCCCTGGACACCTAAAATTAATCATTCTTGCCAGGGGTCAGTTAAAGCCTATTGTCCTTCATCCAGATCCGTACAGCCTCCAGACACCAAATCAGGACCAAGACAGCAACACTTAGATCACCAGGGAAGGAGATGTAAATATGAGTATCATCAGCATACTGATGTTGCCTCATCCCATGATGACAGATGATCTCACCCAGAGGTTTCATATAGATGTTAAAACAGAGAGGAGAAAGTATAACACATCATATATGACACACCTGTGGCACATCACAAAGTAGCAGCCATGGACTGGATCTCTCTCTCCCTATTAACACTAATTAGGACTGGCCTTGAAGAAAGGAGCCAAACCAGTGCAAAACTGTACTGCCCAGCCCCAGTCCCTGTAGCCAACCTAAAAGGATACCATGGTCAATGGTATCAAAAGCCACTGAGTGGTCAAGGAGAGCCAAGATGGATGTACTACTCACATCGCACTCTTGCCAGAGATTTTCAACAAGTGCAACTTCATCCCATAACCATGTCTGAACCCAGACTGAAAAGGGTCTAAATAATCTGCTACCTCCAGGATCCTCTGTAGCTGCCATGTAACCACCTTCTCAAGAAGAGGTTGAGAGACTGGACAATAATTGTCCATACAGGTGGAGTCCAATGAAGGTTTTTTTAACGGGATGAACCAGGGCCTGCTTAAAAGGTCCTGGAAATATCCCCTCTCACAGTGAGGAATTTATCACTATGTGGACCCACCTGTTAGTCACCATCCTGTGGCTTTCATCAACCAAGAGGGCAAGGATCTAATTGATAAGTCTCACTGACAGCATCGAGGATCCTGTCCATTTCATCAGGGGCAACAGGATCAAATTGTTCCCAGCCAACAGGGCAAGACTCTTCCTTAGGCATTTCAAGTGGACCTGTATCATGCATGGCTTCCAACTGGGACTGAATATGAGTGACTTTATCTTCCATGTGTTCAACAATTCCTCTGCATGGCCCTGTAGAAGATCCTTCCTCTAGCACTGATGATGTTACCTAATTTGGTAATGAAACATTTGCAGGAAACAGTCAAGCTCAGGGAGCACCTACAACTCCACAAATAGGAGGCTTTTAGAAAAGTAGATAAAAATAGAGACCTGCCTTTACAGCACAAATTGACATGGATATATAAGACTTCTATAAGCAAAAGACTCTTCCATAGCAAGTTGTAGGACAGCGGCAACAAAGAATGAAATGTGGGTATTGCTCCCTAGTTTGTTTTTAAGGAAGGAATCCTATACTGCATGGAGTCAGAAGATATCCTGGCAGTGGAAGAAAAAGTGGAGCAAATTGCAATTCCTCAGTTTCAGACTTACCAAAACTTATGAAAATCTTTGTCATGACCCAGTTTTAAATTACTAATCCATAAGAGTGTGCATATAATACCACCTTGCATGGCAGAAGAAGGAGATGAAATTTGTCTCAAGGTAGCCTTATATAGTCATTGTAAGTGCTGATTAATGACTTACAGAGTCATTGTAAGTGCAAATTAAGTTGCTGCTGACTTCAAAATTTGTGCAAATAATGATTACTGAAAAATTGCCTCAGTGGGCAAAAAAGTTCTGTTCTGCTTTACAAATGTATTTTGTAATCTGGAAGTAAATATGAAGTACGTACATAATGTTTGAAATTACCTATAGATTATAATGTTAATTGATCAGAATACAGTTTGAAAAAACATAATTTTATCGCTTTGCAATAGCCATGACACAACTTGAGACTTTATCCAGAATGAGACCCCAATTTCTTCTCCAAAATCACCTCAATTTAAATCCTAAAATACATAGCTAAATTCAAGGATGAAATGCATGGAAATGTGTGCTAATGCACAAATGCAAACCTGCTAAGAATTAGAGGCTGCATCTTCTAGGTCAAAAGATACAATTTCCAATAGGCTTGAATTAACAACCATTTACTAAAAATGATGCACTGGGGAGTGATTATGTGCCTTCTAGAGTAAGAGTCCAGACATGGAGGTTGGTTGCAATTACTTGATGGTGAATAAAAGGCATTGTTCAAGTTGTGGCACTGAAAACAAATCTCAAGATTAAGCCACAATTGTCCCTTTGGGCAAAGACTCTTTAATCAGTATTGGTCCTCCATGACAATATGCAATTTTTTAAAATGTTTGCATCTCATTTTTCTTCCAACCAAAATCAGCTTACTCTATTTGCCTTATAGAGTCACAATAACCTCAGGAAATATGAATCACACTTGTCTCATTTTAGGGACACATAATCCATAATAATTCTCATGGTATAAATAACGGGAACAAATCTATTTTCTGAGGAATTTAAAGGACAAATGCTTTGAGAAGAAACTAACTGAAAATCTGATTTTCAAGTGCAGACTTTGGTTTAGCTGAGAGACTGTTCTTAACAAATTCCCTGCCTCTCCCTGCAGCTTCCCTGACAGAGATTAGCACTTTTTCAAGCAAGAAGCTGAGCAAGTCCAAAAGTGGCACTCCTTTAGGCAACAGACAGAGAGCTATGAAGTCAAAGCTGTGGTAACATTAGTAAGTGTGACATTTGCTGGGCAGAATGTGAACTCCTATTCTTCAGCAGCACCAGCTGACAAACTTTTTTTGTTTGCCCATATGTTAAGTACAAAAGGCAAAAGGAGAATGGGTATATTCTCTGTGCATGAGGAGAACCCTAAAGGTTATCTTTGGGCAATGCCCTTTCTTCTGATCTCTCTCATGTTAGGTAAGTAATTATTCTAGCAATTACTTTCTTTCACTTTAAGAAAGATGATAGTGGCATTTTCTTTTCAGATTGTTACTTATGATAAACTTGAGTGTTATCACTTTCTGGGGAGTAAGCTCCACTAAACATAGGGAGGTTGATTTTGAATAAGATTAGCTGTTACACATGTGTGAATTTGCTTTCTTTACCCAATTGTTTCATAAATTATTGTATAAAATATTACTTGAGCAATGTAGAAAAAGTTTTGGGAGACAACTTTTGTATTTTTCATCTCTTTATCATATATTTCCTAGTTTTGCACTTGTTCATTTATTTACCCACAGGATTTTATGCCTCTTCCTCTAGGATATTCCATGATAAAAATCTAATGACAATGCAGTTTTTTCCTACATCTAGCAGCATACAGAGACCTAGAAAGAAATCACAAAGGAGCAAGACAGGTCCTTGTGTCCCTGAATTAAGGGAGATCTAGGACTAAGAAAATATGCATTCTCTATACAGCCATAGAGCATAAGAACATTGACCTTTTTGCATTTTGCAACACCAATCCTTTCATAAGGTAGAACAAGGCTACTTAGGAAGTTGGTTTTGGATATCATGAAAAGCAACTGTTTTCCACTTTTTCTCATAGTACTTTTATCTCTGAGATTTCCATCTAATGTGAACAGCATGCATTTTCACTGATGAACTTATTGAATATTCTGTTTTACTTCAAGCAAAAAAAATTTTTTTTTGAATTGTCTCTGGGTATTTTATTTTCAGATTAAACTCAGAAAAAAGTTCTTAACATAAAAACCATGATTTTAGAGGTACTCTTTCACAGTATACATGTTGTAAATCATACATGCCAACATAGAGCTGTCATTTCAGCTTTATTCATATCTGTAATAAATAATATTAAATATTTTATACATCAAATTTCTGTACCCTTTTCATTTATAACATGAGATTTTCAACTGCTGATAACAATCTAACTGTAAATATTCAGATATTACAGCAGATTTGCTTTCCTTATAGGTATAATGTTACTTTAATTACTTGAATTCTTAGTAAACTTGAGTTAGACTTGATTACTTGTGCCTAAGTCGACATAGCTATGTAGTTTCAACAGAACAATAGTAGCTTGCCAATGCATTTTTCTGTGATATTGTTGACTGTCTAATCTGCAGTCTGTATATTCCTTTCTGGATTCCCATCAATACATCAGGCATATCAGAGCCTATTTAAATTCTGAATGCAGACAAAGTGAGCCAGAGGCTACCACCTCTACAGAAAGTGATTTTTAAGCATGGGCATTACGGACTGACAGTGATGACTACCTGCTGCTATATCCTCCTCTTGCCTTGTAATAGATAAACAGTCAGCTCTTTCATACATAGTGCTGTGATAAGGAAGACTTTACTTCTGACTGACAGTGTGATTTCTCAAAGTGAGGGCTCTTACTTCTGTGATTAATTAAAATCTCATACAGAGGAAGATAAGGACTAGGAAGAGAGGCTGTGAGATGGGGAATCAAAGGAAAAAAGAATGAAAAAACTCAGACTGTAAATCAAAATAAAAGAATCCCTACAAAAGGAGACAAAGAAAAGGAACCAAATATAAAATAATATTGTATATAGGAAATAGAATCAAGAAAGTGCTCATGAAAGAAA
The DNA here is from genome assembly GCA_032468055.1 of Acrochordus granulatus. Taxonomy (NCBI): domain Eukaryota; kingdom Metazoa; phylum Chordata; class Lepidosauria; order Squamata; family Acrochordidae; genus Acrochordus; species Acrochordus granulatus. The sequence goes on from JANHZU010003781.1 coordinate 53,999, forward strand.
AAATTGTATTCTGTGAGAGAAAGGCAAGAGAAGATGGAAAAGGTCAAGAAGTTAATAAAAAAAATAGGGCAACTAAAGAAAATTATAAAAAGCAAACACTGTTTGGAAATCAGAAACCTGAGAAAAATAAATGTTTTTTTTCCTTTTCTTACAATATTAAAAATGAAATAATTGAAATAATTCACCAGACCTAAATGCAGGAAGATTCTAAACTGAAGAAAGAAACTTTGTGTGGAATTTGCTGCTTTTACATGTGGATGTAGACACCAGTTTAGATGGCTTTAAAAGAGGACAAGGAAGAGTCTTTCAGTGTCTATTAGCCTTGATGGCAGAGTAAGTATCTCCTGATAACAGGGAGCATGCTTTAAAAAAATTTCTATGGACGAACAAACATCATGGCTTGCATTTATGTTTTCTGGATACATTTGGATGACCAAATTTTTCTGGACTAAATGGGCCTCTGGACTGATCTAGCACAGTGTTTTTTATGTTCAGCGATTATGTGTAACAGATTAAAACTGCCTATACTGAGAGAAAGAGCTGGGCATTAAGGACAAAAAATAACAAGCAAGGAAGGAAAATTTGGAAATAAGGTCACTACATATGAAATCTGACAGAGGAATTCTGTCCCTTATAACCACAGCCTTGGATCAGACATTTCTAAGTGAGGAAGTGAGTGTCAAAAATCAGAAGTAGAAGCAATGGTAGGAGAGAAGATTTTCTTGTAACCCATTCTAGAATCATGTAGGTATATATAGTAAATACTATCATATCATTGGTACAACACAGATGAAAATAGGACTCAGTAGGATGCTTATATTTATAGGAGATAGACAATAGAAATAAATATCCCTGTACTAGTGGCCTTTTGCAATATTAAAAGCCAACCCTGCATTGTGACCTTTATGGCGAAGCCCCGAGGGAATGAGCTGGCATATGATATGACAGATGTGAATCACAAGCTTCCTCTAATGCTTAACACACACAAACAAATGCACACCCTTCAAACAAGTTCTGATCCTGTGATATAATCTAAATTGTTAGAAGGGCATAATCAATGTACAGTTATGATCAGGCATCACTTCTGTATTTAAATATAGTATCTTTATATACACAGTCAACAGATATAATATCAGTGTGAAACTGAGACTCTACTATATATGTACATTTGTTCTTGCAGTATAGTACAATGACAATAAATTGGATTGACAAGCTAAAATCTCTTCCAGAGTTAAAATCAGAGTGAAATAATTAATGCTGAGAATCTTCCTTTGTTAGGGTTGAATTTGAGGAAACTTTTTAAAGATTTCATCCCCATTCTAACCCTAATGGATATCTGAGGTTTTTATGGCAATGCCCATTGTATTTACTCCATTTAAGCAGAAAGTGAAAAAGTTTGTTAGTTTACTTACATTTATGCATAATTAAGGTACAAAATATTTATAGTGGGAGGATTGACGTATCCTGGGAAATGCATCTGCCTGCTGTTCATGGGATGATATTCCCCTGTAGGTATGAGATCTTCAGGATTTTGGAGCCAGTATATCTTTGGATGGGATACCTACATCCAAGAGTATTTTTTAATCTGCTGATAAACTGTCTGGGCCCCTTCCTGTTGAATGATCTATGCACAGTCATCCATGGACTGGTAATTTTCTTTATCACAGGCTGTAATGTATTACCTGAAAAGTTTGTATAGCAGCAGCTCTTTTATTATAAGGGAAACCAACCAGAATCCTATAAATTTTTCATGAGCCAATTTATATTTACTACATATTTACTATTTGATCTGATTCAAATTATTGATTGTGATATTCAAAACCAGGGGTAGTTAGCAATATTTTTGAATCACATTTCTTCTCTGTCTCCAGAGGAGCCACATTAAAAGAAAATAGTGAGAGGGGAAACATGTCTTGAGGATCCTTTCCAGCAGACCAGTTGCTTCCTCCTCTTCTCCATAATTGTAACTTCTTTCTCCATCCATCATTTCCTCCTTGCTCACCTGCCCTATCCTCACCACATCTTCCTCATCCTTAGTCACAATTCACTTCTCATCCTGTGTCACTTTGCCCAGTTCTGTACTGTTTTGTCTTGCCTCCTGCCTTGGATACTTTACCATAAATATCCTTTCCTCCTTCTCACTTGGGTTCAGCAAAGGAAGTGCTACTTTGGCCAGCCAGACACTGCAGGTCTGCATCAGAGACAGCTTCAAGCTGACCCAAATAACCCTTATGTGGGAATGATTAGAGAACTAAGCCAAGGAAAATTTCTGATGCTTTCTGCCATTTTCCCACAAGAAAACTCAATGAAGAAGCTGGCAGAAAGTTGGAAATCATTCCTACTCCCACTGCTTTTTTGCCCACCTGGGGTCATTTTGTTTCTCTTAGTAAGGAAATATCTCTGAAATGATGACCCAGCAGGGCACAGGTTATCTAGCAGAGTTATAAACACATGCAGACACAAATATATGTATACATACACAGATACCTTCAAACGTTGTGGGATGTGAAAAATTGTCATAATTTAAATATATTTGCACTGAGTCACACCATAGTTTAATATTCACAGCAGTGCTATTGCTTTGATCAAATTTGAATTTCTTATTATCCTATTTTAAAAAATGCTTAAGTCATAAGATTCATTAGCTGAGTGTGTTACTTCTTATTTGATTCTGTTAAAACAGGCTGTAGGAGGCATTTGGAAGAAACTATTTTAAGCAGTTTCTTTTTCAGACCATGCAATTTCTTCTTTCTGTTATTATTACTCCTACCTATCTCCACACACAAACACTGAATTTGCAAGAGACTGACAAAAATAAAAGTGTACTGGTTGTTCAGAACAAATTGAACTATAAGGGTTACAATGAGATGCACAGATGCTATCTCAGATTCAGATACTTTATTGGCCAAACATGGTTAGACATGCATGGAATTTGACTCCAGTACAGCAGCACCTCTCAGTTTACTTGCAAGACAATAGTAAATAAAATAATAACAAAATGAAATTATATGTTCAACAGTAAAGTGCACATCCAAGGTATGCAGCCAATAGAAAGGTATACAGTAAAGTCTGTGAAGACTCTCACTCATCCAGGGTAATTGCATCGCAACAAAGTTTAAAAAACAG
>JANHZU010003781.1:57224-68582 GCA_032468055.1 Acrochordus granulatus
GGGGCGGCCAGGCGCGGGAGCGCTGTGTGCCGGGGGCCCGCTTGCCCGGCAGCTTACGACGCGCGGTCCCGAGCGCGCCCCGAGGAGGCTCTTCGCTCGCCCTCCACTTTTGCCCCAAGAAAAAGTTTTTCGCTGCCCAGAGTTGCCCCGGGCAGTCTCACCACCTCCTTCTCCACCCTTGCCCGCTGGATTCACACTTTCTGAGCTTGCTGGCTTTTGGAGTGGACTTAGCCTGCAAGCCCAGGGTGAAAGTTGCCTCAAAGTAGACCCTGCCTCATTTGAGATGTTGTGTGAATGCAACTGAGTGGGGTTTATTTGGCACACCATGCCTTACTCCAGAATGTGAACTCAGCCGCTTCAAATTCTCTTAATACCCTTAGACAGTTGGTAAACCATGGTGTGATTTACTAAATAAACCATGTGTGAATCAGATCATAATCAACTCTTGTCTGAACTTGACTGGGTAGAGGAATGCAAAAGAGTCTATGTTCACCCGGATTCATTCTAAACATCGCTATGAGCAATATGGCTAATCATAAAAGCTATGAATTGTAGTTTGGTAATATGAATCATGTTCATCATGGATTCTTCACAATGAATAGATAATTCTTGCTCTGCAAAGGATACCATGCTTGATATACCATGCAAGCTAGTTTTAGTCAGCTTGATGGAAAATCCAAAGGATGAAAATTTTTTCTTTCCTTTTTTGCAGTAAATGCCTCCAAGATCATTCTGTTCCTGGTTTCCTGCAGAAATTCCTTTCAATAGTTAAGGGAGAAAGATGAGGTGGGGCTCTGATTGTAGAACCAGATTGTGGGAAAGAATGTACAAATACAACTGATCCTTCTCCAATGATTTGCAGGAAGGAGGGATAGTTTTGTTAAGGAATGTGATGAAGCCAGGAAAATTGGAAAGATGGGAAAGGAATGTAGGAGAACGAACCAGATGATGACATTACTGATGAAAGCAGAGAGAGAGAATTTGCTCCTTGACCAGCTATCCCATGCTGGCAGAAATCTAATTCAACTCAGTTTTAAAGACTAAAATCCTCGAGTTGCCTTCAGAAGAAAACAACAGGACTCAATTCTGCTCAGATCAATGGGTGTCTACTTTATTTGCATACTGCCTTGTCTCACAAAAAGTATTGTAAATTGGATTTGATTTGAAGGGTAAGTGAATGCAACTTGGACTGAGTCCAATCTCTTGACTCTTGTCTGTTCTTGCCTCTTAAGCTTTGCTGCAAACCTGGGTTAAATGGCCCAGGAGAATGCAAGCTCATCTCCCAGCATTGTGACGCAGCAGAAAATCTGGCTCATGTCTTGCTACCAAACTGATAATAGTGTTGGAAGGGAAATCTAAAGTCACAGCCTGAGGTCATATAAATACAGCACAGATAAACATGTCTGTGAAGACTCTCACTCATCCAGGGTAATTGCATCGCAACAAAGTTTAAAAAACAGGCATCTGGACTGGATTTCTTTCTCAATTGAGAAAGCCTTTTGGATTAAAGGCGAAACGTCTTCAACTTGAGAAAAATCCAGTACAGATGCCTGTTTTTTAAACTTTGTTGCGATATACAGTAAAGTGTAGAATTAGAACCACAATCTATTGATAAGTGTCTATACACTTTAGACAGTACTTCTGGGTTAATTTAGAATTGTCTGCACTTTGTGTCCTGTCAGATAGAATGAGTCAAGTATTCAACTAAATGATGGCATGGGAGGAAAGGAAACTAGACACTAGTCCCTGTGTCTAGTTGTTTTGGTATGCAATACCCTAGATACTCTAGAGGGACGAAGTTCAAATAAATTATGTTCAAGGTGAGAGAGGTCTGTAGATATCTTCTCCACCCTTTTCTTGATTCTCTCAATATACAAGTCCTCCATGGAGGGCAGGCTAGCTGCAGTTATTCTTTCTGTTTGTTGGAGTCTGTACCTGACCTGCATGGTAGCTGCACTGAACCAGACAGTTACAGATGTACAAAGGACAGACTCAGTGATTCCTCATGGCTCTTAATTGCAACTATTGTAAAGAGCACCAATTTAAAGTTTCAATGGTGCAAATAATGGTCTATTCCAAATAGGTGCAGTTGCAACATTAAATTGAATTTAATCACCCATTGCAACTTCTATAGCGATTAATGGAATATGCCTTATAGTAACTAAGAAGACCATCATTTGGAAACTTGTGTTCGGGAAGGAGAGGAATCAGCAAATGGGCAGCAATTTTATTCCAGGATAGTTTTCTGTTGGTTAGGAGTGGATGGATACTACTCAAATGATCCATTAAAAAGTGCTTTTACTCCAAATAGCCTGCTGTTTCATTTAAATTGTGCAGTCAAAAGTCTAGGTTTACAATATGGTTCAGTCTGGCAGTGAGACTTTTTCTTGCCAAATCCTGAAGCTGTACAGTAAATTAGATCACTTTTCACAACCATCACTTTCTTGATTTTTCTAATCCACTCTGAAGCAGATCTTCCACTGAACCCTTAAGCTATATAATCAAATCTCCCATCTTCACTCCCTTCCCATCAGATACATATGGCTTTGCTGATTGAGAATTATGGAAATGGCGTATGTGGGAGTGCCAGTTTGAGGAAGACTATCTAAGAGTACCCAAATTTGCTATTCAAGTGTATCATTATGTTCTAAAAGAGTCCAAAAATGTTGATCTATCTTTCTATCTTTGCAGTGCTTTATACTGGTGTTTCTAATGCCACACAGGGGAGTGCAGCCACTTCAAGCAATTCCTCTACCCACCCTACTGAGTTTTGGATGAAGACAATGACTTCTGAACCATGGGAACCATTTTTGTCTCAGACCCCAGAAAAAGAGAAAGCCAAGGAAGGTGAAACAGTGGTCTTTGGATGCCAGTATCACAGCTCCCAAGGTTCATCTTTGAATAACCTCACAGTGAAGTGGTATAAGCGGGATGGAAAAGGACAGAAAGATATCATGGAAAATAATGTCACTGTCCTGGAAAACAACACTAGAATTTTCATGGTTGGAAATTTATCAGAAGGCGATGCTTCACTGACTATTTTAAAAGTGGCAGCCAGTGATCATGGCACTTATTACTGTCAAGTGATCCTTTCTAATGGTGATATGGTGACTGGTGATGGCACAAAACTTAGAATCCAGAGAGCACTAGGTATAATTTCATTCTGCTTCTTTTTTAAAAATGCTTTTGGGGATTTTCTAAAATGCTTGCAGTAGACTATAAGTTAAAGAGCATTGTGGGGATCTCCTCCTCCTTCTGACACAATGATCGCTTACTTTTCTGAAAGCACCTGAGGGGCACTGTAAAAGTAAGCCATTTGACTTAAAGATGATCATAATCTGAGAATACATGTTTAATCATGGTTTCTTAAATAAGTTAGGTTCACCAAACACACTAAGCCATAAAACCATGATTTACAAATTACAATGAGAAGGTGCATGTACTTTAAATCATAAATACATGTGAGTCTAGCCATTATGTTGAGAATACCAAATCTGGGCTATAAAGATCTGTTAGATCATTAGATGAACAGAATAGGAAAATATCAGCAAATTAGGGTAACATTTATTTGTTCCATAACAAAGAGTCAAGGATGTTACAATGAATAAACAAGACAACATTGAAAATGCAAAACTGAAAATCATGTAATCTCGACTTTTGGTTGCCTTTGAAGATGTCACAGAAGGTTCCCTAGATTCAGAATTCAACAGCCTGTCTGATGGTAGCAAATTTAATCATGTCATTTATGCTGTGGTCATTGTGTTGGCTGAAGATTTGTTGCAGGTCAAATTAGAGTGCTGGTTTTTATCATGATGTCCTAAATGACTTGGTTTTAAGTATTGATTGGGCCATCGCTTCTGAAAACTTTTAGAATTCTTGAGGGTAAGGTTTCTGAGGATCCTTACTCATATGGAGATGAGGCTTGGATGTTAGGCCTTCTCGGTAGCTGTTCCCCAACTTTGGAACATCTGGTCTCCTGAGGTATGGACTTACTTAAGATGTGGCTATTACACAGAAGGTTTGGATCATAATGGGGTATGGCCTACATAGTAGTTGGATACTTAATTAAAAATTGCTCCTTTTCATGAAATTGTTTGTTTGTAAATTGCCTTCAGTCCCAGGAAGTAGCAGTCTATAAAAACCAAATGGAAGAACATACAATATTGTACATGCAGTAGACATCACACCTCATAATAAAGAGAGAGATTTTAAAACTTAAAGACCCCAGTAACATGAGTCAGTTAAAAGATCTGTTCAGAATAGTTCCCACAGAAACAGCTTGGAAACTGATGCAACTAAAAAACATAGGCAGGTATAATATTTTAAAACCTGTACATTTTCAAACTAGCAGTCATTAACTTCCAATTCTGAATAATTTTTAAAGAAATTCATCCACATGTCTCACACACTCATACAATTCAAATGACTAATCCAATATAACTTTGGTGATAAAAAACCCAAATTATTTATTTTTTATTCCTAGATTGGGGGGGCTCTCCTCACAGTCACTCATGTCCTAATCAGTTCTTGACTGGTCTATTGCATGTGTTCCACATGGAGCTTCATCTGGTGCAGAATGCAGTGGTGCAGGGAGTTACGTATGCTTCTAGAACAGCAAATGTTACCTCTCTGCCTCACGAGCTACCTTGGTTGCCAGTCTGCTTTCAGGTCCAATTCAATGTGCTGGTTTTAACCTTTAAGACCCTTCATGGTCTTTATCTTCAAATTATCTGAGCGCCTTTCCCAAATTATATTTACATTACATTTGTACTCATATATCTTAGATACTTGTTGTTCCTTGCTCCACCTTCCTGAAAATTGTTTAAAAAAGCTAGGTTTTTAGCAGCTCTCTAAATCAAGATTCTATTTGGAGAAAGCAGTCTTGGAAATGGCAAAGCTGTTCATCATAAGCATCTCTATATATCCTACCTTTCATTTTAGGTACTTAAGGAAATATTCCTCCTATTTTCCCTGAACAACAATAACCTTGAAAGGAAGGCCCACCCCCTTGTGTTGCCTTTGTTTTAATTAGTGTTGCTCTATTTTTTGGTTGGAAGCAGGAAAAGTGGTGGTAATGGTGGTACCACTGAAAGCATTAACTGCTGTGTCATCCTGGGCTGTCCTGATTGGGTAGGTCAGTCTTGGCTTCTTATATATGTGAAAAACATCAAAGCTAGAAGAGACTGATACTTTAATTTTTAACCAAATTCCTGTAGTGACAGGCTCAGTCAAGATGACCTCACAGAAAACCAGAAATATTTACAGTAGCAACATTTTGCCATGTGGACTTCTTTTTGTACTTTATAGTCAATACAGTACATTTCTGACTAAATCATGAATTTCCCCTTAGGATGGCTTGGTATAGAAGAATCCATTGGAACAATCATTGGCGTGGTGGCTGCAGGCATTGGAGGCCTGGTAGTTCTGATTGTAATTTTAACTCCTCGATTGCGGAAGTGTCTTCCATGTGCTAAAGCAACATCCCACCAAGGTAGAGTATGATCATTTAATAACTGTTGTATAAAATTCTAATAAATGCTTGGCATATATATTGACCAAGCATTTTTTCAGCTTGTTCAGAATTGTGACCTAAAAATATTTTTAAATAATCGCAACAAAGTTTAAAAACTCTCACCTGGACGAGTGAGAGTCTTCACAGACATTTTTAAATAATATTTTGTTTTCTGAAGATGTTTTGCCCACTTTACTGTTATAACCCACTTATAACAGTAAAAATGTAACATTGTTTTCTAGTATCTGATATTTGCATGTGAAATGTTAACGAATACTAAAATACAGGAACTTGCCTTTCCCTGGTTGGTCCATTGGTCTGTCCGTTTGTCTGTCTATCTATCTATCCAGCTGTTTTATTTATAAGAATTTCCCCCTACTGAGTGGCATACTATCTCCCCATTCACATGTTAGTACAAACAATGCCTGTATATCAATTTTCATTTCCCTTGCCAATCCCTGTAGCATCTCTATTCTGAAGCATTTATACTGTTTTGTGATCATGATGCTAATTATAACCAAAGTGATTGGTTTCCTTCCTCTGGCTTTGTTGCTCTCTCCTTTCCAATTATCAGCCAATAAGAAAAAGACCCAGAAATCAAAACCCTGCAGCAGATATGGGTTGTTTGTCCTTTAGGACTCATTATCTTTTCTCTAGCCTGGATTGCCTTATGCTCCTTCCACATCCCATTTGGGTATTTCCCAAGTTACAGTATAATAATGTGAAATTAAACATATATAGGAAGATACCATGGTAAAAGTTGCCTTTGAGAAGGAGGTGTGATTGTCCAAGTAGCTAAGTCCTGCAGAATGGAAGAATTACTCTTGACTAGCTGCTGGAAACTGAGTCTCTTACTTCAAGAAAAGTGGGGAAAATGACTGAAATAAATTCAGCAAAATTAGCAAATATTTAATTCATTTATTTAGAAAACTTGTATGGCTGCCTATTGTATACACGATAATCCTATGTGGCTTACAATGACATTCAGTAAAAACAGAATAATTATGACCAACTGAACTCCACAATACTACTATATAATGATCAAGAACAGCCCAGTTCAAAATCCATTATAATTTGGAGAATGAATATAACTGAAATGAAGAAAAATGTGGCTGCTGCATCTTAAAGATCCATTTAAAATATTGGGAAGTATGTTAGGGCAAAGATGCCCCTTTCCCCCCATATAAATTCCTCTGATTTCCTCTGTTCTCATTTAGTGTAAGCCTGGAGAAAAACTGATGTCAAAAATATTGGAGAAATGAAAGCAGCTGAGGAAACAAACTACTAATGGGGATGCAAAAACTGGGAGACAAATGGCTAGGGTAGAAGTGGATAGTGATTAGAGAAGAGGCATATGCTGTGCCTTCAAGACTTTCCAAAACACATTTCTGATTACTGTCATTGCTGGTTACCTGACTTTATTTTTCATAGTCAGCGGCAACATTTAACAGATGTAGGATCTGTTAAATGTTGTCAGTGGCAACATTTAACAGATCCTACACGAGGCTATCTTTGATGACACTGAAGAAAATACCATTAATTCTGGGTTAGTTAATAACAACTAGGGCTGGTCTTATTCATAGATTTAGATGTTTTGGTGTTGATAAGGCATGATTATGCCATGGTTAAATGCATATGGACAAGGTCTTAAGTAATCATGTTTCCTCAGAACTCCAGGCAGAGAGAGGCTTTTCATATAATCTGTTCTCCTGATTTTTTAAGCTGAGAAGTTGGCAATAAAATCTGGCACCTTTTGTATCTATAATATGTGCTTGAGATTACAGCCATCTTGTAGCAAAATTGCAAAAAAATCTTGCACACCAAATTTAAAAAGGGAACTAGATTTTTATTTTTAGATGTTACAATGAAATGTTTCAGCTCCCATCCAAGAGTCTTCTTCAGTCTCATATAAAAAGAAAAATGATATAGAATATATGACAACATTTCCTAAAAGGGGGCTCAGGAAACTGTGAAAGCCAGTACCCTGGTTCTCATGTAACAACTCTGCAGAGTCTTGGCCAGACACACAAGGACATGCTAAGTTACATTCCCCAAATATACATACCAGCAAAGTAAATAATTATTTTAAATGTTTAAACATTTCTTAATTTATTAATTTGTATAAAATTTATATTTTTATTTATAATTTAATTATTTATCTTATTTATTTCAAATTATTTTATGAACGATAAATTCATATAAAGAACTTCAAAATGGTGCAGCTGCAGTGGCTAATCCACATTTACATTTTTCTAATTAAGTGGAAATCTCAAAAAGCTTATCTTTGTGCATGCACGTAATTGTAGCATTTTCTTAGCAACTTACTATAGGTTTCTTCTGTTATTTATAGCAGGTGTTCCATGGTGCAATTTGTAGTTCCACCACTTTTAAACTGTACCCTTGTGCAGCATTAGCTTAGTGACCATTTGCTTATCTATTCTGTGCCATTCTAGTGATATTTATATCTTAATAATGAAATATGTCTGACTATGGTTAAACCTCTTTACAAGAACTAAATCTCCTTATGAATGAGGATTCATAAATTCCCTAAATTCCTCTGAGTTTATTCATCTCTTTTAACATGAACTCTAGATTTCCTTAAAAGCTTTATTTATTGCAAAGGTCCTGTTGTATCCATTTTCAGATCTTCTGAAAGCATAAAGGCTCCATTCTTGAGGCTGTCAAATGCCTATAGGTATAAATATGCCAATACAACCTTCCTTTAACATTCACCAAGTTTCGTGGTTCATCTGACTTTATTAATTTGAACTATGCAATATATAGTTATGGGATATAGTGCTTAAGGAACTGAACTAGGACTCAGGAATGCAGGTTCCAACACATTCTCCCCCATTAAAGCTCTCAGGGTGATGGCCAGAATTGGCTCTCTGGGTGATTTGGGGCCAATCTCTCTCTCCCTTTCTCTCTCTCTCTCCCAGCCCAACCTATACCACTGAGTTGTTGTTCTGGGAAAAAGCAGTAAGAGGAAGGAGTGCAATGTATGGCACTTTGGACTCCTGGAGTAAAAGTGGGATGTAAATCTAACAAAAAAATGATATTATAAACTGGTAGGCTCATAAATCTTTTTTTAATGTTTCTTTTGTTTGGAGATGTGTCTACCTACCCAGGCCAAGAAATAAAAAAATAAAAGTAAAGAATAAAATAAAGAGGTAAAGAACAATTTGGTATTTTATGAATGAGCACCCCAATATAATAGCCTCTTATGAACAGAAAATGTCCTCCATGGCAGCCAGTTTATGAGTGCATCCATAACATTCCAGAATATCCAAAAATTTAAAGATCTCCCCCTCCAAAGATGACTACTCTTAATCTGTACATCAGGGTAGCTTATATTCTGCTTATTTTATTTTATTCTATTCTGAATTTGATTTTAAGTTAGTTGCAATTCTATCTTCTCTCTGTGTGTACCTCCATCTCATAATACGAATGATTTTGTGATGGGGGAAGGGAGAATAAATTTCATATCATTTTGTACATATTTTTAAAGTGTTGGCTATTTAGCAAATATATTGCAGGGTTTTTTTTGAAAAGAAAAGCATTCTGATGAAAAGAATAGCCTTGTTATTATGAGAAGCAGGGATGCTTAGATGTCCTGTAACAGTCACAACACTCAAGCCACAAATAAATGTATAACTTGCACTGAAGAGTTAAATGCTAAGTCATCTTTGGTAAAACCAGTTCCTGCTATTCACTTATAAAATTATCCAACCATAAATGTGCCAATATAACATTAGTGAGGACAGGCATTATTTTAGCTCAATAATGGCTGGGTGAAGCTAGAAGATTTTATAAATTACTGGTGGGAAAAAGGCTGAAAGCTGCATTTTAAATAAACTTAAATATCTGGAAGGGATAAGAGAGTAAAACAAATGGGGTTTATCCATTTGTTTAACCATGTTTATTGAATGAACTACAGCTGACTAAAACGTATTGTACAGTTTACAATCAGCAATGACTAGATTCACTGAAATATATTAACATTGTCTGGGCAGGAGTTCCTCCAAGCATGTAAACACCCTTTTGTTCAGAGTTGCACTTCTGCGAAATTCTGATGGGTCCTATAGCCTCACAGCAATTTAAAGCCTGCTGTGAAGGCCCTTGTATCCATGTTTTCATGCTATTCTCTAGTTTAAGCCCCAATGAAGACAAATCTAAAAGCATGCTACATATTAAAAATAACGTTTGTGTGGTTTATTTTGTTATTGCAACTGTCTTCATTCCCATTTTTAAAAGTGCCAATAAAATATTAGCAAAAGTTCTTCTGAAGCAGTATAGAAGACCAGTACACATACTCAAAATGCAATCAGAGTGACAGATGTAGTTCATAAAAGATATGCATTTTGAAGTACTTTCATATGTTCCATTTATAACTGCTGGAGATGAACCAAAGAATTCGAAAGTTTCAGTTTCCATAACTTAAATATGTTGCTGCAGTACATATCAGTGTGCTTATAGACACTGTGTTTTAATTTAATTAACACAAGATTAATCTGCGACATTAATTAGTAAAAGATATACTGATGATCACTCACTTGAATGGCTTTAAAAGGGAATGGGAGAAAAATATATCTTCATGTGCTTGATAGTACCTCAATGCTTCTGGTTGGCCACTGTGAAAAACAAAATGCTGAAAAGGCCCTTGACTTGATCAATAGGATTATTACATTCTTAACAAAAAATCTTAGATCATAGCAGGATGGATGGATGGACAGAGAGAGATGTAAGAATTGCCTGTGACAAAGGTAAATTGTAAATGCTTTGGGTACTTCTAGATGGGCTTTTCCCCCTGCAGTTGCCTTGTTCTGTTTGTAAAAACTGAATTGATCTTTGACTAATCTGCATTTTCTTGCTTCTCCAATATTTTCTCTTATATAACAACAACAAACATTATGAGAGGAACGGCAAAATAGCTGTACAATGCCTTTTCATTGGCATTGATTCCCTCCATCTAGAAGATTTTCAGTTGCTTATATTATTTGTCACTTTTTTCACTTCACTGCTCATTTACTTTCTTCTTTTTCTTCCCCCCTCAGCATAATTTGGAGCATTCAACTAAAGAATAACATCAGATATGACAAGAATTGCATAGTCAATGAATAGAAGCAAAACTGTCAGTTGTTCACATGTTTTATTTCTAAAAGTATTATAAAATGTTTTAACATCCTTTTAGATCATACACTTCATTAAAAAAAATCCTTATTCATGGAATAACAGTATGGAAAAAGGTTTACAACTATATGTTAATATTAATCAATGGCTTATTTTTAAATATGAATGAAAACCTAATGGCGATTCTAGTCAATGTAAGTTAATAATTGTATTACAAATTTTGAAACAATGAGACTGGTAAATCAAATAAGTGATTTGAGAGGAAAGGGATGGAAGATGAAGAAAGGTAAAGGACTGCAACCCCATTACTTCTCTTTAGAATTTCTTGGCATTGCATTTCTAATTAAATTGACAATCAGGGCTTTCTTTTAAATGGTTGTCCAATTCTGTACTATGCAGATTAATATCTATACATTGTATAGTGCAAATAGAGCAAAGGTGAGAGAGCAGAATAAAACTTTCTGAGTATTAATATGCAGATGCTTTCTAATTAATGCATGCACTTAGAAACTTGCAACAGATAGGTTAGCACTAAATATTAATTCATACTTTGTGTCATATATTGATAGCTGAGGACTGGGATATTATACTGAGGTAAACTAAAAGAAATGGGAGCAAACCTGTATGAATTAGCAATACTGCTATAATAATTTGCAAAAGCAACCTCACTTCTATATAAAGGGGAAGAGGCTTGGGCATGACAGTCAAGCAGTGGC
>JANHZU010003781.1:70995-82046 GCA_032468055.1 Acrochordus granulatus
CGTAGCAGCAGTCATGTCTATGGCAGCACCTTTCAGCAACAGAGACTGGTTAATACCATTGATGTGACCCATTGAAGATCAAACAGAATGCGCAAGAGTGTGAAAATCTATCTCTAATTTTACAGTGCTCTGGGGCACGAGACATTCATAAGCACTGTCAAGTACTTCCATGAAGCCCATCATACTCTGGATGTTTTAAGAAGTTATCACTCTTCTGAACTTAGTTTCTTAGAAAAACACAGCAATGATGGTTAGATTTTCACAAATATATATTGTGCATACATGTAGAAGAAAACACTAAATATAATACATCAGAATAAATCCACCTCTAGTTCCACTGCAACAAGAGTTCACACAAAGTTTTTCTCCTATTGCTTTTTCAATTTAGCAACACTATAATGTCATCCAGCAAAATAAAGGACAGGGTTTATACTAATCATATCATGTTACTGTCCTGAGTGATTGCAACTATTTTGTTACTTGCTTTTCTTTTTCTTTTGCTATCACATTATACTATTATTTTTCCAGATATTCGACTCAGATTAAATCTGACCTCGTTTAAAGTGTATTAAACAGAGTAGGATCAATCCAGTTGTGAATATAATGGAAACAGGAACTTAATAGAGATAGAAGTGGTTTACGTACCAATCTGTTTCATCCTTAGGCCATCCACTTCCTCCTGGACCACAATAGCATCCATAACCTAGATAGGCCAAAGAAAATCGGCCTGTACCACATTTTATGGTTCCATATAATTCAATGAGTCCTCTTTTGTTCACAGAATGTTTTTTTCCAAGAACACCATTCCATACTGCAAAGGCAGAAATTAAGATTTTGCAGCATTTGATTAGATTCCTAAAATAATTGCTTTAGCACTTTTTACACAATCTGATTCTGAATGAATACATAATTATGTCTGTGTTTGGCTGGAGTGTTGGGCAGTTGTTGAAAGAAGAGGAAGTTTAGATGAAGTTTTGGGCTTCTGAGGTTATCTTAGCCACAAGTTATCATAGCATTCAATTAATAAAACAAATAATTATTATTTAAAATAACCTACTTGAAATCTTTAGTGGGACCATTGAATATGGAGCAACAGAAGAAAATATATATGCACCACCCCACATATACCCTCTTGCTTCCTCCCTCTCTATCTGGCTGATCTTGAATTAATTTTACATTGTTTTAATATTTATTGCTATTTTTAATGTTTTTTATTGTGAGGCACCAAGTATTGTCTGAGTTCAGCAGGATACAAATTTGATAAACAAACAAAAAACCAAATAAATAAAATTAGATGTAGAAAAGAGGGATATTATAAATAATGAAAATGGAAGGCCAAATTAACATCTTGCCTCATCCCCTGCTTCCACTGGCAAAAAATCCCCTTCAGATGTCATGAGGAAATGCAGTCCTTCAGAAAGTAAGTTGTCCTCAGACTGGTCAAGAATGCAAGCAAGGCTGCTTCCAGAACGATGCATTATCAACACTGCTATTTAGGAGATACTAACTTCCTTTTTTTTCCATGAACAGCTTTCAGCAAACCCCCTTTCTGCACAGGGTTTTCAAAGGAGTTCTTATAGAACTATATGAATGTCTCTTTTTATCTCAGAACATTTATTTTATTTTAGCCTGCACAAAGAATATGAAAATTAAAAACATGCTGGGAGTGCAGCAAATGAAAGGGAAACACAACAAAGTGCAAAGGTAACCTCTTCACCTCCTGATTTGAATCGATTTCTTTGAGGTTTATCATGGGCACATTTTCAAGACAAAGTCAAAACTCCAAAATGAAGAATTGTTTTAAAATTGACTCACTTATGTTTTCCAGGACATTACTTGACTGCCAAATATGCATGCCTGAGAATATAAAACCCTCTTTTATGACACAATATGCAACCTTAATTTTTAAACCTAAAGACAAAGTTGTAAGAAGAAAATAAAAACCTTAGCAGCAACTGCATCATTTGAGTCATAAGAGGCATACACATATATAGAAATAGACTATTTCTACACATCTTACAGCACATTAAACATTACTCAGTTATAGGTAGCAGAATTGCCCAAATATCACAGAGAAAAAACATCTACCTTTTCTCATTCGTAGAAAAATACATATGTACAGTATATACTATACTATACATATACTATACATATACTAGTATATATAGTATGTATATACTATACACTAAATCTCAGAGCCAAGAAAAATATTTTTGAGTAAGTTTACAAAAAGAATTACATCAACATGGAAGTGATAAATTCAATTGATTGAATTCGATCTGTGAATACTTACAGACTGCAAATCACAAATTTTGGCCTTCAAAGATTTAAAAAGAAACTAAATTTCATCTTTTTTTTAACTCATTCCTGTCACCCATCATTTAAATTAAAAACTGAACACGTATCAGTTCAAAATGGTTTCAGTCACATTTTATATACCAAGTGCAGTTCGCACAATTGGCGATTGTGTTACAGTATGTATTCAGCAAGGCAATATTGCTGAAACTCTGGAAGTTTAAGAATGCACAGAAGGCCGCATGTTTTTTCTTATTTGGAAAGATTATTAAATAATCTCTTAGAAAAATGCCTGGAATTTGTGATGGGTTATGTGGGGTCTTATAATCTCAGTTTTCTTAGTTCTAGAGTTTGTGCGGATACATTTTAAGGTACATTAATGTAAGAATCTTCAGATAATTTAAAATATCTTGTGGTAATGATCTTAGAGGGTTAATTTATCTGCATGCAACTTCTGCATTGTGGAACCAGTTCCCCTACTGTCTGATAACATCTATTTTATTTTTTAAATCAACAAACTTTTTCTGCTGACTTTGTTCACTTCAGCCTACACATGAAATAAACTTTTTTGCAGAAACATTCCTGTAGGAGGGTGGGAAAGAGATAAAGTGATATTTAGAGAAATATCTAAAAGGTGGGAGGGGTATTCAGCTATGAGAATTGTGCTGAAATACCTATTGAACTAGTTCCACCAAAGTAGTTTTAATTGTCTAATTAAAGTTTAAACGTGAAGCCCACTTAACTGGAAAACAATACAATCATCAAGTAATGAGACTTTATCTCAGTTTGCAAGTTTTCACATTTACAGATACACAAATATTCAGAGTCCTTATTATCTACATGTTCAAACAAGTTATCATTGAATAATTATCATATTAATGATTTCAAGGGTTTTTCACAATTGAGGGCAATATGAAAAAAGTATGCTTACTCACCTATCCATGTCTTTCTTGCTTCACTTGTATACAGCAGTATAAGGCAATGCACCTTCAGCATTAAGTGAGGAAAAGAGGGCGAGAAAACGGTCTTTTTTGAGGCCAGCATCTACCATCATTTGACATTTCATTTGCACTCACCTGCCTGAAACAGCAGCAGTGTCACCAGCCAGCAGTCCATGCGCAGGTCAACTCAGTATGACCCCACCCTGTCTGCACACTTACAGTCTGTTTAGCTTCTCCCTGTCATTCTGCTGTCACACTAAGCCAAGCAGTGGGTGTGTATAAACAATCTTACTGGATCCTCCTTTACAATCTATCCTCAGAGCTAAATATATGAATCTACAGTTAAATTTCAGACACTTCCTTCTGAGAGGAAAGAGCTCGATATTCAGAGGCTGAAGGAAGGCCAGTTCTCTGATGCCTCTGAGGGCTTCTGTTGGCCGATTGCCCTCTCCAGCAAGACTTTGCTAAAAAGGAATTTGACTGCTGGACAGGTTGAGTTATTGCAGCCACAAGCTGTTTTTTTTTCCTAAAGTTTTTGCTTGCAGTCCCCAAGTGACCTCACCATTTGTTTCACAGTTCTGACCATTAAAGGCTTACTTCTGTAACAGGTACTGGCAGCATTTAAACTAAATAACTGCTAAAATAAAGCTCTTTTCTCTGAATACTTGAGATTTTAGCAAACTGTTTAAAGTGAAGAATACAGTTCAAATTCAATAATATTAATATGGGCCCAACTATGCTCTAGGGGCTCCTTGAAATACCAGATGATATCCTGGGACTTTCCTTCTATCATGACAGCCATTTTGTGAATGGCCATCCCTCTCCTATGACAAATATAATTCATTCTCAAATGTCCATACATACTCACTGGCAAAAAAAAAAAAGATTTCTGAGTTAATAAATGTTCACTGCAATTCTCTGAAATCCGATTCCTTTAGGGACACATTATTTAAAATTATTGATATTATATCAAGCACAGAAAATGCCCAACTACTGCACCAGAAGTTCTATATACAGGTTCTATTGCTAGACAAAAAGAATGTACAGAAATACATAATGCACATAAGAACTGAATAATCAGCTGAGATCTCCATTCATGGAACCTATTTGAATGTACAAATATTCTTGCTCAAATTCAGGCTCAAAAATGTCTTGTCTACCAAACATCAAGGAAAAGAATCAGCATTGTTGTCACTCTTGCTTATAAATTTTCAAAGACTACCCAGTTGGAAGAATAGTCCAGACAGTATAATTTTCTTTCATTTCTTTGTTTTTATGCACATAGATGTGATTGAATGTTCCAGTCTCATCTGTCTTGCAACGAAACTGAGAATATACATCTCTTTGGAGCCATCTATTTCTAATCTATGACTTTTAATATTCTTCAGATGGAATTATTCTTTTATTGTTTATATGATCATGGATTTATCATCTAAATGGAAAGAGAAAATGCAATTTTTAAACTGAGACTTATCTGCTTCTGTCCTTGTTTAGCAACCCTCACATAGCATAAATAGCTGAAAATAATATTTACGATTGGATGTGAAAACAGTAAGTAACCTGTCATTTTAAATTATTATTATGTAAATCTTTACTGACAGCAGCCAATGTAATTGCATACAGCTCTTTGTGGGACTATCCTAAACTCTGGGCAGCAGAGGAGCCAACATATTTTATATTGTGGCAGTAGCAAGGAACTGATTGGAACAACATGTATATCTTCTCTTCTCTATATGTGTATTCTAAGTCCCTCCTCTTCTCCCACCCTCAATTACAAGCAGTGGAAGACAAAAGCTTTAGACTAGGGAAAAGCAATGCTTAAGGAGGAGTGTGCATGTGTTTCTGTATGTACAAAATAAAATTGGGAACTCCTGCATTATTTGATCCTAAGTACAAAATTATCCCTTCCATGTATAATGTGACATGCATAGGTTGAGATACAAAACTATTTGATATAGGTTAATTCATATCAAAATTAAGGCTATTGGAAAATTAAAATGGAATGTTGATTCCAAAAGATAAAGGATTTTATTTCATTCAAATAATAAACAATAGTACAAATGAGGGTATGATATACCCTAAATGTATTAATTCATGTTGAGAT
This sequence comes from Acrochordus granulatus, assembly GCA_032468055.1. Classification (NCBI taxonomy): domain Eukaryota; kingdom Metazoa; phylum Chordata; class Lepidosauria; order Squamata; family Acrochordidae; genus Acrochordus; species Acrochordus granulatus. Next base: position 76,336 of record JANHZU010003781.1, read on the forward strand.
TTAAAGTACAAAAATTGCCTTTTCACTTTTATAGTATTGGTAATTATGTCCTTGACATGCAGATGATTTTTCTTTGGATTTCCTTGAAGCATACTAGAAAAATACTGTAAGAGAACTAGGAACTCTGAAATATAGAAAAATCCTATTTTTTTTCATTCCTAGAAATAGGAAAAAGCAGTTACTTTTTTCATTTCTAGAAGTTTCAAGGCACAACTTGCTATAAACCTTAAATTCCAGAATTCTGAACCATGGGGATTCATAAGAAACACATAAGTAAAGAGTTGAGGATATGCACCATAAAAAAACTATATTTTCAGGACATCATGACTTCAGCTGGAGGCAATGTTGCTTCAGCTACAGACTGACAAAAAACATTCATTTCCAAGTGATGATTATATATTTTAATCTATAGATTTATTTAATTTTATCACCCAGTTCTAAGAGACGCAGCAGTTAGATTTATTTAAAAAAATATATAATCAGAGACAACTGGGTTGAAAGAGAAGAAGGAGAAGAACTCGTCAAAGGAGAATCCAAACTCAAAGTTTTAGAGTCCTCATTGTGGCAACTCAGAGTGCCAACGTGCTCCTGTTACTGTCCACCATACTCAACTCATCATAATCTCATCATCATCGTCTTATCATCATCATTAAGAAACTACAGTGCTACAGTGAAAAACACCACTTTTCAACAACGATCTATATTTCCAAGAATGTCTCTGGATCTTAAATGAGTTTTACAGATTTTTATGATTTTTTTCTCTTGAAACTTAAAAAAACAATAAGAGACAATACAAACTAATTTAAGAAAGAAAGAAAGAAAGAAAGAAAGAGCAAACAAAGGACAAAAGTAAAGAAGAAAAAGAAAATATTTAAAGGTGATTTCTGACATCAGCACCAGTAAGTACAAACAAACTTTGTAGCTCTTCACCCCCATAAGGTAGCCCCACAATGTTTCTCAATAAATAAAAATGATTACTGATTGATTATAAGCCAGTTCTTTTTTGAAGTATGGTACTTGCTCAGGCAAAACAGTAATCTGGTAAAAAAAATATTTGGTAACTGGTTATGCATCTCATGGCAAAGAGACTTGCCCCCCACCACACTGACAATATGTTCTCAAAATTCCCAGCCTCAACAATTGGGATCTCTGAACTAGATAAAAGAAGTCAGTGAAGATAATTATACTACTTTTAAAACACACTACAAAAGAGAATTCTTAGGAGTAAAAAGGACACACCAAAAGCAGACTGGAAGATGAGACAGAAGAAAAGTTATGCCTGCTTACAGTACCCTGAGCTCTGCTTGGAAGCCATTTAAGAAGTGGACTGGTTACCTAGTAACCTCTATATGCATCCTTCTGCCTTCTAGAACTGTTAAAAATGCATAGATTGAGTGTGAGGAGCAAACTAATGATATATTAAATAATGCAAAAAATCAAGTACTAAGAACAAAATATTGAAGGTAGGAGGATATACCCTGTTTTTTACCACACTGCAGAATTCAGATAGGAAATGAGATGGTGATTGAATGTTAGGAAAGCAAATATCTCCAATGGTGGTTTCTCTGCATTTCTTGGGCTGCCATGCCATGATCAATGACATTGATATGATGTTCTGTAATTTGTACAGACACAATGCAAATTTCCAAAAATTCTGGCTTGTCCAACCTTGAGAATGGATGTGCACGTTCTCATCCTCACTTAAGAACTGAATGAAAACCTGCCAACCCAACTCCCAGTTAATACTTTATTTAATAAGCCAAAGGGAATGCTTTCAAAAGCAATTTTGCAGGCATACAGTTCATACAGGATTTGTTGGATTAACATATCTCAGAGCTTGCTAGAATGCCATTTATGCAATGCCAATTAGGCACTAAAGTGAGCAGAAAACGTTTAAAGCTTTTCAATCTATTTATTCATAATTTGAAAAAAATACTTCTCACTTGCAACCATCCCTCTAACAACCTAATGAGAAGGTTTGCAGATAACCAAATGCATACAAATATATGTGGACAAGGCATGGACACTGGGTGTGCATGTGTAGTGGTGGGGACATTTAAAAAAATATGTGCATTACTTTTTTGTGAAGAAAGGAAAAAAGCAGTTTGTTAATTCAAGGAACAGTGAAAACTCAGTTTGAAACAGAAAGTGAGAATCAATTGACTGAAGGTATTTTTTACAAGGTGCAGATATGCACGTGTATTATCAACATCATTCTGAAAGCATTTTGAGATCTGCAGTTGTACAAAAGATTTTCCAGAAATGTTGTATTGTTTTAAACTATCCAGGCAGAAATTTAGCACATAGAAAAGCTGGTAGCATGACAGACCTAAGTAAGAATAGGAGAACTAGTTGTGATGGAAAGGTCTAATGGGTTTGATAGACTGCTTAACAAATTCAGTTCATCCCTTATTTTGCACCACTTCCCATAGGAAAAATAATATTGCCAAAATTGGCAGAGTGGGTTAGGTATACTCCCCCATCCTGAACTGAAAAAAAAAAGTGAACCGAACTCAGAAAGACTCTTGGCAACGCACAATAAAAACATAAAAATACAATAAATAAAAACAATTTAAAACCCACTAAAATTAAATGAAAAATAGCTGGACAGAGAGGGTAGGAGCAAAAACATAAATGCAGAAGGAAGACAATGCTAAGCCACTAGCTACCTTTAAGATGTTGTATCTCCATTGGAGCCCTAAGCCCGCTGGCAAAGCCAGGTCTCAAGGCCCTTCCAGAAGGTTGTAAAAGTGAGGCCAGACCTCACCTCTGGGGGCATGGTGCTCCACAGGGTAGGAGCTACAGCAGAAAAAGCTCTTCTACTTGAACCTACCAAACAAAATTCCTTGGTTGATCGAATCCGAAGGAGGCTCTTCTGCTGGATCTGGTGGGGTAGGTCATCCCCATAGGGGAGAGACGGTTCCTCAGATGTCCCAGTCCCATGCCATGAAGGGCTTTAAAGGTCAAAACCAACACCTTGAATTGCAGCCAGAAGCAAACTGGTAGCCAATGAAGCTCATGGAATAAAGGTGTTACATGGGCTGTTTTCTGGGCTCCTAAAATCATTCTGGACCAGCTGTAGTCTCTGGGTGCTTTTCAAGGGTAGCCCCATATAGAGTGCATTGCAATAATCCAACAAAGAGACAACAAGGCCATGAGTGATTGAGCGAAGGTTTTCCTGGTCCAGGAAAGGGCGCAACTGGCACACAACACAAAGCTGTACAAAGGCCCTCCTAGCCATGACTGCCACCTGCTCTTCAAGCAGGAGTCATGAGTCCAGGAGAACCCCTAGAGTACGCACTGGGTCTGACTGGGGCAGTGCCATCCCAACCAGAGTTAAAGATGTTAAAATCTCATATCCAGAACCCCCAGACACCCAAAGCCACTCAGTCTTGCCAGGGCTCAACTGAAGTCTGATGTCCCCCATTCAGACCCAAACAGCCTCTAGACATTAAGTCAGGGCTGAGACAGCACCACCTGAATGATCTCACCCAGCCAAGGTTGTGTACACAGCACACTCCCACTTGCTCATATTGGTGGAGCAATCCTTACAAACGCAATGATTTTATCATACAAACAAATCAGCTTTAAGAAGATCTTATGAACTATCACCCAATACTGCAGAAAATAGTATATGTAAAATATCTACCAAAAGACAAAATTAATTGTCTTTGCTCCTAAAATAGGTCTAAGTTTATAATTAGTTCACCAACAGAACATTAGATAGAACAGTGAAACTGTTTCAAGTATCTTGGTGGCTGAAAATCCACACAGAAAATGCAGTTTTTATTATTTATTCATTTAAATAATAGTTTCATTTAAAGGCTGCCCAAATGACTCAAAGGAGCTAAGCAGCTGTCCCATTTTTTTTCCATGTACAAGGGGATGGATAGGTATCTGCTATCATAATGCCAGGCAAAAGCATTGGTACAACTTCTCTGTGGTGCACAACTGTTCCTTTTCCCAAATAGAATCAGTGCAAACTAACTTCCTTGGAAAGATTTTACAGCTGTTTAGATGTGTTTCAAATGCCACCTTGTGGTTGGAGGTTGGCTTTCCAAGAGTGGAAACAAGAGTAGCAATAGCCAACTACCGGTAGAAGAATAAATTGTTCCTAGCAGTCCTCCTCTCAAGCATAACAATTTCCAGTAACAATCTTGATGGAAGTGGGCTAGACTCTAAAGTTTCGTTCCTCAGTCCTTCCCTAACATTTTTAATTTCTTGGGTCATGGAAAGCTAAAGCAGTACTACTGTAGCTGTGATGGAATTTTCTGTGCCTGAGAACAAAAAGGGAGACTTTTAAAATATTGCAGAATAAAAACAGATGGGGATTTTTGTGGTTTCAAATAAACAATGAGCATCTCCCTATTAAACCAAGAAACCAAGCCTCTCAGACTGAAGATACTGCTCAGATAAGCAATGAAATATCTTGAGCTAAAAAGAAAAGTCCAGTTGCCATGACTCAACCTCTAGACAACTCGACTTGGATGTCTGGGAATCTTCATCAACATTAAACCAAGACTTAGAAAGTCAAATTCAGTAGGGAAGCCTAGGTTCTCATAACTCAGTATATTCCATAATGTTTTCCTCCTTCTCCTCTTTCCTCCCTGTTTTTCCCTTTGAATATACACATACCATTCCATGTTTTCTATTGCTATTTCCTTGTTACAATTGGCTGGATCATAACTATCATAATCCCAGCAAATCTAATAGGACTTCAGCAAGTAGGCTTGATAGAAGTTATCATAACTTGGTAGTGTCTTGTACAAATAGTACTTATGTACGGAACCAGTTTGATGTGGTGATCAGGGCACCAAGTTAGAAACTGTGAGACCAGGAGTTCTAGTCCCACCTTAGGCATGACACCAATTGGGAACTTTGGGCCAGTGACTCTCAGCCCTAAGAAGGAGGCAATGGCAAACCACTTCTGAAAAAACTTGCCAAGAAAACATCAGGGATGAGTCCAGGCAGTCACCAGGTGTCAACATTGACTTGAAGGTACAACATGTATTTATAGTTATCTACCTTAATAACTTATAGTATTCAGATAATTGACTGTAATTTTATAAGTCTCTGGTTTTAATCCCCATACTTTATAATTTTACACTAATAATGTTTATTTTTACTTTTATTTTAGAGTGATTGTTGTTATTAGCTTTATACTGGCCTACAAAATGAACAATAAACAAACAATAGGGATGCCCCACCTTAATATTTTATAAGGGCCAAATGTGATATGAGGGCAAGTTTTCAATATTCTGTAACTGAACTACTTTTTTCTTGCAATAAATCTACTCTTGACAGTTTTGCTTTCATAGTTGTAAATGAACCAAGAATCTAACTCATCAGTATCTGTGAGGTGCTTAGAAAGAGGTTACATGCTTTAGGAACTTGCTAGCTACATCTCCATCCTTCAGTTCTCCAAACAGAAGAAAACTGCAATAAGATTTAATGTGCTTCCTTAGCTGCGTTACAAAGCAAATTCTAAACCTGCTCTGGCAGATTAGGAATCACAGAAAACACAACCCGTTTTACTAAACTCTTTATAGAGATTGCCACATCAGCTTTATCACACTTGATCATCACCCAAGTTAATTAGAGTAATGTTATACCCTTTGAAGTATAGTTTGCTTCAAGCAAACTTCATGATGATTCTTGGTGTGCAAATGTATAGACTGCAGCGCAAAGTAACAAAGCCTCCTTTATGAAGT
>JANHZU010003781.1:82146-92409 GCA_032468055.1 Acrochordus granulatus
ATTTAGTTGTTATCTTGCCTGTTTTGGAGTGATTTGGGATTGCAGATGTTTACCAGAGTGGATATATACATCTAGATTTCACGGAGAATCTCATCCTGTTTCCATGAATTTTGTTAATGGCTAATTTCTACATTTTTCAAAGCTTCACTGTCTATTGCTGGTAAAGCTCTTCCAGGAAAGAGCCTCAGATCATAGGAAAAAATGCAACACAGCTGTTGGCAAACAACCTATAAATCACTCTGCACATTTTAAAGGAAAGGTGGAATTGTTTGTTATAAATACTCCAACTGCTATATTTAGATATTATGTAGAAGTCATTTCATAGTTAGGCAAATACACACGCTACAGAATTTAAGGCAGTTTTTGGTTGTTGAAGGCTACAGTAGAAACACTGATAAAATCTTGTATTCTATTCAGTATTTTGTTTATGTATATTGGTGAGGTGATTGTTGTTATGGTCTGTTTGTATCAAAATATTTTGACAGCTCACACAAAACTATTTATTCACAAGTAAAGTAGAAAATTGTGTCTTTGCTGTTTTGGAGGTTTGCACTGAGTTTTGCTGACACTATTTAAAAGAAGACACAGGGTAGTGTAGTGATTAAGATGAACCAGGACCAAGAAGACCAAAGTTCAAGTCCCTCCTCAGCTGTGCAAGCCAACTGAATGACTCTGAAGCAGTCACTCTTTCACTCCAATTTACATTAGCATACTTCTGTTGTGGGGAAAAACAGGGAAGCCTTATATATGCGACTTTCAGTTACTGAATGACATCGTTCGGGTCAAAGGAAGAGCACCAAAACTTTCTATTTGAATACTAACTTTATTGCAGATTGTGGTGTACCTGAGTCTGCAGAAGGTTTTCCAAAGCCAGCTCCCTAATTTGATCTAGAATACTCTCATTTCAAATATTGCTGAAAGCGATTTGGCTCTCCCTAAGTTTCCCTAACCACTGAAAAGATTCATGACTTTTCAATCAAATTGCAATTTAAAAGGAGAGTATCTTCACAGATCTGAGGGACCTATTGATTGGCAACAAGAAAAATGGGAATCATCTGTCCAGTCAGAATCTTTTTTTTTTCAGCATCCATTTTACAGTCTGGTTCTAGTGTTCCATCAGACCAACCATCTGGGGGTGCTAGGGAAGAATTTTCATTCTCTTGATTCCTAAACCTTTAAAGCAGAATTCATGATTTGGTTACTGAGATTTTTGCCTTACTTTGTAACTATTTCTTCAGGAATTCCAACTCTAGAAAACAGTTCAACCCAGGATGAAGCTATTACCTGGTTGTTAACTACTCCTTTGCTTTGTCCAGCATTCGCCTTCTGACCCTGCCAAAGGGTCATTGCTTGTCTCCACATTAGTGGAGTATGGTCTTTCAGAAGGGTCTATGAAGTCAAATAAATATTTTAAAATTTCTAATTAATTTTAATTAAATTTAATTTCTCATTAAAATCAATAAATTTTATACAGGCATAACCTGCATAAACCAAAGCTCTTTGGGATCCTAAATCATTTTTAAGAATATAAAGGGGTTCTCAGACCAAAATTGTTGAGAACTCTCCATAAAGGGGTCACTGCCATAAACACCATCATAATCTAAAAAGGAGTTTAACAATAATAACTCTACTGAATTCCTCTGTGTCATCTTTAGAAGAAACTGATGGGTTCAGCTAATTGTTGAAGATGCAATGCTCAAAATGCAATAATCCAAATCTTGTGGTTGTGTGCTATGCTTCTGGATAGAATTTGAATTGCTGATTTTTTACATGTTCATGTTTTTCTTTAAGTGAATTGTATGCCTATAGCTTAGAAACAGTTAACATCAATGAAAGTTCTGTACTTATATGATTGCAAAATAAACAAATAACAAGGTTGGAAGAATCTTCATTCTCGTTCAGTTTTACACTGGTGTGAAGAATTTCTATTTGAACCATCAAATATAATCAGAAATTACAACTGAAAGAATACAATATGCATAAACTTGGACTGTATTTTTTTTTGTATTGTGAGGCAAATAGCTTTAAATATGAAAGAATTTTGGAATATAATATTTATTGTGTACCCAAAACTGGCTGAAGAATTCTGGGAGTTGAAGTCCACACATCTTACAGTTGCCAAGGTGGACACTCCTGGTATACACTATGTGCATGAATATTTATGTAATGGTTATTAATTTGTGAATGTTATGGTTGTAAAAATATTTACAATTCCTGGTGAATTCAGGGAGCAACTAAAATATTTTGGAGATATATTTCATATGTCAGTCACAGTTTTGACTGGTTGGGGGATTTGAATAGAATGGGCTAATTTTCAGCAGTTATAGTTACTTTCGAGATATCTTGAGATACTGCAGTTCATTGCTCCAGTATGATGTTTTCAGCATAATAATAAGACCTCAGTTTCCTGAAGATCTAAAACCTGCTGATAGAATCTCTACATTGGAGAAGATCATTGTAGCTTTGAAAAGAAAGACTGTTTCCATAGCTTTGAAAAGAAAAACTGTTTCCACCTAGTGGAAATTAACAGAAAAGGATTAGAATGTGGGTTGTGAATTTGTGAAAACAAGTTAGAGCTGTTGATCTATGGACAGTCCTTTACAGTCTTAAAAGACAAAAATATTAGAACATGTGAAATCTATGAATATTCATGTAATGTACAAGTATTAAGAACTGAAACAGTGATATTTCACAAATCTTTTCCAACTCCATTTTTAATATTATGTTGCCAACTGTGATATACACTATATCATTAAGTTACTTGTTTATTTCTACATACAGGAGTATAAATACGTATGTACTTACTGTATATGATACATAGCATATACGAATTGCAACTGCCAGCTACAGAGATTTTTTACTATGAAGAATCCCATATAAAACCTCATCTGGAATGCAACAGCAGAAACCATTCAAGAATACTGCATTAACCTACCAACAATCTGCAAGACAAAGTATTTTCAAGTTTCATAAAATGTTTTCTAGAATATCTATGCTGCATTTTTAGTTGACTCCCCACTTTCTACATTCATTCACTCCATGAAAAGCTAAACAGGATCAATTAGCAGTCTTAATGTTTGGATGGGAACCAACCAAAATACAGCAAAGCTCCAAGCTTTGATAGAGAAGTCAAAACACTCAGGAAAAAGCCAATAGCAACCCACTTCCACATCATTGCCAAGAAAATTACATGAAATCCTAGCAGTTAAGATTTACTTGTTTTTACTAGATATCTCCCTGCTCAGAAAAAGGCAGGTATTCTGTGATATTACTGGGCACCGACTCTTTGCTCCTGCTGTAGCTAGGCCAGCCTTTTCTAACTTGGATCCCTTTAGAAGTGTTGAAACTTCTGTACAGTAACTGGAATTTCAATCTCAGCTTCTGGAGGCACCCAGTTGGGAAAAGACAGAACTAGATTGTTTACTTTCTCTGTGTTATCATTGGACTAGTGTATGAAACAAACAAACTCAAAATGCTCAGGGTTGAGAGGTATTGCTATTGGCTTCTTCCTGAGTGTTTTGACTTCTCAAAGCTTGGAGCTTTGCTGTATTTTGGTTGGTTCCCATGATCCTAGTTTGTTGAATAAATTTAAATGGACATCACAGAATTATTAAATTCTGATAATTCCTTTATAGCATGTTCATTTTGTGTGTGTGTACACATGCACTAAAGGGGGACAGCTGCTTCACAGAGACAGAAGGGGGAAATTTGGGGAGGGTCTTTTTAGATTTACTGTATAGGAATCAGTGAAAAAAAAACAGAAATAGTTAGAGGAGTTTCCACTTTTCAGTTTCTTAGCTTCTCTATTTCTCTCCCAGATCAATTACTAACAAACACCTGCTCTGTTGAGTAAGTAAAATACCAACTGCCCCCCTTTTTTCTTATCCCCCTCAGTGTATCACTGAGAAAAATAGGAAGGAAATTGAGGGTTACTTTTGGTGTATGTTTGAAACCTCTCTCCTTCCTTTTCTAGACCTCAGCATAGAACTACTTCTCTGCCCAAAGTGGCACCTCCCTGGTCTTCTGCCCTGCCCTGCCCTTCCTCATTTAGGGCTTCCCCATAGTCTTCAGGTGTCCACCTGCAGGCAGTTGCCTCCCTCTGTTCCTGTCCACCTTGGGGTTCAAGTGAAGCCCCTTTGTTGAGGTTTTCACTTTTCTTCTCCCTGTGGGGGCAAAGGGTCTCTCTGCCTTAATGCTTCAAAGTAGCACAGGCTCAAATATGGCAACGTGTCTCTTCATCTCCTCACCCTCTTTTACAGCTCAAGCCAGCAGCATTTCTCTTACAGCTGAGGAAGTGGGCTTCTCTCCAGGGCTGTAGTCCTCACATTCAAGTCTGGCCAACTAGCATGCTCCCTCCATCTGCCACTCAACAGTTCTGGGAAACAGGGCAGCTCACATGGCCTTGTGACAGCACAGTCACCCTGCAAGGCTGTATCTGAAATTCTTCTTCATATTTTCTATCTTCTGCTGACTTGTACCAGCCCAGCCATAGCCAGCCTGGCCACAAAACCCATATGCCATAGACATACCACAAAACACAGCAGAGGATTTAAAAATAGAATTGTAATGCCTTTTGAGTATTAACAGAGGATATTGAAGGGAAATATGTATATAATAAATGGAGATTCTTAACTATATGCAGTTTCATTTTTACAGAGCGCTTTCTCCAAATTGCTCAATAGTATTTCTGCCAACAAAAATATTGCTTTCCTAATCATTTATTGACTCTCGTCATTACAATAAAACCCTCTTGTACAGATTAGATAATTGGACTAAATCAGTCTACTGCAAGATGGAAAGTTATGGACTACATTCTATCTTTCTGGACCACTGTGAGTTGATAAATGGATGGTTTTTGAGGTCTCAACCTAGGTCTGAGAGTGAGTGAGTGACTAAACCAAAGTTACCCATGAACTTACTGTCACATCTCACCCACATACTGAATAACATTTTAATAAATTTAAGTTAAATACTAGATTCTTACCATCCCTGGCAGTAACATTTCATAATAAATGTGTTGACAAACGTTGCATCTTAAGAGAGACCCATAACCCAAGCAGTGAGGGGAAGAAAGGATATTCATAAATCCAGTCCCACTACTGTTAGAAAAACTGAGACTAATATGTAGACCATATCTAAAAGTATTCATAAAAACCTATTTCCAGAACAAAATTACAAGCAATTAAGTTTCTAAACAATATTCTAAAAGTGTACTGCAAGTCCAGTCCCTTCTCTAGTACTGACTGTGCCCGGTTGTATCATTATTATAAGCATAAATGTATCTCTTTACAGCCACATAACCTCTCAGAGAATATTTATTAATGTATAGGCAGCAGTTGGGAGGAGGAACAGAGCACTATAAGCATCCTCTGCTGATTTATAAGCCCAGACTTCATGTGAGCTATTGGTAAATATCTCTTTTCTCAAATTCCCTTTAGTTTGATTCAAGTAATTTACTAACTAGGAGTGATCCAGAAAAACTGCTCAAGGAGTTCATAGATAATTTATAAAACTAGTGATTATTACCAATTATGCTAGTCTATGATAATAAAAAAGATATGATTGATTGAAACTACACATGTGAAATGTAAGGAAGCAGTCTCATATTCTGTAATTTAAAAACTGCAAGTTTAATTAAAACAACTTGCAATTTTTAAATTAGAGAATATTAGAACAATTCAGCTTTTCTTTCACATTATATAACATCTCTAGTTTTTCTCATTCCTTCTCTTCCTGCTGTATCTTTGTTTTCCAAATCACATTCAAAGGGAACTTTCTTTGTGTAGAAGAAATGAGAAAAGAAAAAAAAAGCAAAGATGGGAAGAAAACACAGAGAATTGGCACAGGTTAATTGTGTTTTAAAGGTGACACCCATACACCTGCTGATCTAGGAAAAAAATCCAACATGTCATGTGACATACATGGGATTGCTAAGCATGTCTGATGGAAGTAACGGAAACTCAATTCAATACAATAGATGTACTTCTGAATAAACCACAAAAATACACTGTTAGTCAAGATAAGGAATAGATCTATTAAAAATGCATCACTTCTGCTACTGAAAATACCCAGTCATTTTCAATATCATAAAGTATACCACAATACCACAAAGACATCCTTGTCAGTAGTTTACTGAGTAACCCACCCAGCACAGCTTCAATCGCAATATTTCAGTTTTATTTCAAGTCATCTCCACCCATTTCATCCTTCTGAAAGTAGTGCCCTTTGTATCCCAACATTGTATTAGTATATGTTGTACTCAGAGTTCCAATTAATTCCTCTAATTCTTTTAAAGTAAATATTTGACCAATTTATCCCTCTCAGAACTCCGCATATTATGGAATTCTTAAATAAACATTTTTATTTGTGGAACTTATAATGGAACCTTTTGGATTTACAAAAGCATGTGCTATTTTTTATTTATTCTGCTTCAAAAAATAATCACTACATGCCAAGAGTTCAACTTACTGATGCGTACATAATTACTAGAGGATGAGCATAAAATACTGGCTCTCTGGATAATTTAAAGTAGTTCAACAATGGTTCTCTGTGGCTTTCTTGGCAAAAGAAAACCATAATCAAGTTAGAAATAAATCTTATTTGTCATATTTTGGAACCATCCATCTCCAGAAGAACTCTGGGTGGTGTAGAATAAACAAAGAATAGCTTAATGGTGAGATATAAATGATCCCACACCAAATTATTTCAAGAAATAAAATCAGTTCTAACCAAGGATGCTTGGTGTGGGGAGGTGTGAAAAGTCATGACAGCCAGGTGACTGAACCCACATTTTTACTCTTTTGACTCCTCCCTTTTCTCTTTTAGAATAAATTTCTGGTTTTAAAATATTTGAACATTTGAGGTGCCAATAACAGATAAGTTATATAAATAAATAAAAACGCACTCAAATTCTCCTGAAACTAAAAGATAGCACATTGTGCTGACTATTTTTAGTCAAATCTAAGCAAGAGTTTTAGTTAAACTTTCCTAGGCAGAAATATATTCCGATGCTAAAGAAAACCTGTAAACTTGCAAAAAGCAGAAAAAAGAAATATATTAGACAGAAAACTTCATGAGCAATGAGTAACAAGTAATGCTTTCAATGTTATAAACTGCCAACAAGCAGTAATACTGACATGATAGAAGTTCATGCATGTTCTTTAACATTTGTTATTTCACTAAAATTGGCAGGAAGTTGCTGTGAGAAAATGCTGTTTACAGTTTGAAAAATGGAAACCAGATATGAGTACTCATCAGTGTGCTTTAAGCAACACATCATAATTGCATTTTTGAGTGCTGAAGGAGTCCTTCTAATCAAAGAACTGATCGTCTCATTTTCTATGGTTTTGAGGGATAACACTTCTCAATTTGCATAGAAAATATATATTTAAAATCCAAGAACTTCCAACATATAATATTATAATGTTCTGAGTGTTCCTTTTTGTAAACAAACTGCCCATTCCTGTTCTGTCTACATTCACTATATTCAAATGAATGTAAACCTGTTCTATAACACTGAAAAGCAATATTTATTCAGCACATGCTCTCATGTTTTGAACATATTAGCTTTGTGCCTCAGGCTGGAGGTGTTTAAAATATGCAAATTATTAATCTAATTTACTTTAGCGTAAAGGAGGATTCACCTCTGACAATTAAAAGTACACAGTACATTTCAACTAAAAAAATAAGAAGCTAATGCAATATTTTCTGCTATAAATTCAGTTCAAATTAAAAACATTTTATCAATAATTTTGCTTTTTCTCTAAACAGCTAAATAGAGTTGCCATTCATTTACTATGAGAGCCAGACACTTGTCTGCAAGGTAAATCAAAATTTCCCCAAGTGCACACTTCCAACAGCATTCTCTTTGCCCTCTTAATACTTACAAAGCCGACTGCTGCATTCAAGGTTTATGTGGAAATGTATTTGAAACATACGAACAACATTTTTTAATTCTTCAGTGAGAAAGAATAAGTCCATCTCTCCCTTCTCCTTCCATATTGTATTTTTTAAAAAGTCTTATTGCACACACATACATATGTCTTCTATGTTAAAAGGATACATTAACAAAAAGCTGCAAGACTGAACAGTCTTTGCAAGATACCACCTAGATATATCTATTTATTTGTAAAGATAATGGTCTTGTCTTATTGACAATGTCAGGTTGGAAACATTGTACAAATGTTCTCACCGATGTGTCCTTTTAATCTTGGTGTTATAATTTGAATTAAAATCAATTATCTGTTAATTTTTCCATATATATGAATGATTTGAAAAGGGAAAGGTTGGATGTCAAGATTTTTGTAAACACATTACAATGAGCTGTTATATCACATCCATTTTCTTCTAACAATCATATACAACTCCAATAGAATTAATGAGACTTAGCTCAGGTTTATTTTCTTCAAACAAAACTGACTAGGTGACATGGATAATATTTCTACAAAATGTAGTACTGCATAAATAAAGTATTTAAAAAGTCAGATTTATATTCAGACATATTTGTCAAATTAGAAAGTAAAACTTGTGGATGTTTCTATTACAAGAGAGAAAAAGCAACACAATCTTGACAAGATTTAAAAATTCTACAGTTGTCAACTGTTTTACAACAATCTGGATGAAATAGATGGAAAAAGACATAATAATAGGTGTAAAGAAGTGAATAAAATTATCACAACCTTCAAAAGGCTTTATATTTACCACTGTGAAAAGTCTTGTCTTGGCTTATCTAATATACATTTTGTCCATATTAGTTTCATCAAGACCTTTCATGTTGTAAATTATATTATTAGTTTGCTTTGCAGATCAGGTTTAAATGTGAAAAAATAATAAGATTTATTTTTAAAATGTATTGAAATCTTATAGATCTCTGGCAAGAAAAAGCAATTCGTTATAATTTGGTCTCCAAGTCTCTTAACATCCAAGCCATTTCATTAAAGTGATCAGAGGCATGCATTCTGTGAAACAGATGATTAATAAAAACAACAAGGAGGTTAAAAAAAAGTATGAAAACCAGAACATTACGCCACCCGATATGCTTTCAAAAGTGTGAATTCTTTCCTGTTTGTGCGTGCAGCCCAGATGAAAAGGGCAGCAGCCATGAACTGCAGAGGTGCTGATACACAAGCCAGACAGAAGGACCAGCCAAATTGGCCTTGCACAGGAGGAGGAGGTAGCTTCTTATGGAGCAGCTCAATTCCAGCTACATAGCAGCCAACTGAACCCAACGTGCACAAACCTGGTGAAACATCAGCCAACAGTCAAACCAGGGCAACAAAAACTTGCCTCATGTTATTATGACATCCATATTTCAACCAGATGATGTTCCCCAAGAGGACTCACCAGCTAGGAAGTGGAGAACTCCAGTGGCAATAGCAGGATAGAGGCTGTGACAAGCACAAGCACAGACTCCAATTAATGCCCCAAAACACATGAGTCCTAAACTGACAAAAGGCAGGAGAAACTGCAGACGCCAGAGATCTGAAAGAAACGGACAAATGATCATTAGACTATGTCACTGTTCATGCTGTAATACAGAAACATCAGAGAACTTTGGGTTTTCCAAGCCACTCTTCCTGCCCATTCAGCTCATGTGAAGCCTATGTTCCCTTCTAAGTCCTGAACCCTCGAAGCACTCACACTGACTTAAGTGAAGTTGCAACACCCGTGGTTTAGCCCCCCACTTGGGAAAGGAGAGGGAAGCTAAGCCAGCGAGCAACTGTTGCAAGATGTCCTTTCTGCATGCTCTTATCAGAATTGCTCAGAAAGGCTTCAAGCACAACCTGAGCTTTGAATCCAATTCAGTTCCTCACTTTTGCAAGAGAAGGTGTCTCAGTACAGAAGTGCTCCATGTTGCAGAGTGTATCATTTTCTTGACAAGAGTTTAAAAACTCTAGCCTCTTGCTGCTCTAAACTCGAAAATGCTAAATGACATTATTTTTGAAAATCTTAACTGCTAACTACAAAATGACACACAACTTTTTCGGATACCATTCAAAAGCATCCCAAATTAAATATATTTTTCTGATATGTAAAAAAAAGCCTATAGATCTTGTTGAAAAAGATATTAAAACCTTACAGGATTTTATCATTTTCATATAAAACTAAAATTGCAAAAGTGAGATTATGTGATTTGGTCAATTTCTTATATGTCACCCATTTTAGAAAAGATCAGACAATGTGATTCTAAGTACAGTGGTGCCTCACAAGACGAGTAACTCACAGGGCGAGAAACTCGCAGGACGAGCAAAAATTTTAATCAAA
>JANHZU010003781.1:101597-113100 GCA_032468055.1 Acrochordus granulatus
CTGGGAAGGACTGAAGGGAAGAGGAAAAGGGGATGGCAGAGGATGAGATGGATAGATAGCATAGTCAGTGTGATGGGAGTGGGCTTGGGAATACTCCCAGGCAGTGCAGACAGGGGGGCCTGGCGTAATGCAGTCCATGGGGTCACAAAGTGTCGGACATGATTGTGTGACTGAACAACAACAACAATCCACAAAGCAAGTTTAATTCACTTTATCATATAGTTTTTCTAAACTACAAAACATACACAATTTTTTTTTGTTCTCAGTGAGAATTTTTTCAAATACTCTTCCAGGCACTCTCATACTAATCCTGCCCAGTTTTCTTTTTATGTTAGAGAGCAATAACAGCATTCTTCCAATCATCAAGCATAGATGCAGTCCTCACATACACTTTAAACAAATCTCATGGCCATCTATAAGTAAACCACTTCCATGTTTTAACGATTTTCCAGTTACACCATCAACAATTGTAGGTTTACCATGACACAACATTCTAAAATTAATTTGTACTTCCTTTTCAAAACTATTTCCAGCATTCCTTGCTTTCACTTCCATCCCGAATCATCATGTTTTATTTTTAATTGCATTCACTTTGGCCATTTTGTCTCCCCCCACATTGGTAAGCTTTGCGTTTTCTTTCCCTCTTAAATCTTAAATTCTTTAGATTCTTTGCAGACAACTTTTCCTCTATCTGCACATTATAGAGTATATTTCTTTTGTAATTTCTGCAGCAATCATTTTCTATGTATTTTTCTTTTCTAATGTAAGCAGCAATAATTCCCCTCTTTTTTTTTCATCCATAGCCTTTCTATTTTTCATTTTTCTTTTATACTTCATTTGGCATGAATCAAAACTTCTGGCATGTGCTGATTATTAATTATTTTAATCTGTTTCAGGCAGGTCTACATTACCTTCCTTTATATCCACTTTCCATTCACGCAGTTGGAAGATTAATCTATTTGTTTTTATATAGGACACGTCCTTTCTTTTTCTGCAGACATTCTACTTTTATTTTTCCTTGTTTCATTTCCTTCATTTTTTTCATTTCCATCATTAGTCTCTTTTTGTACCCTTTGTATCATTGTACCTTTCATCACAATCAAATCAAACTTTATATTCATTCCTTGACATGTTAAGGTTGTGTGTGTGTGTTTATACACATGCATACTCTTAGTAAATATATAATTAATAAATATGTATTTTAAATTACAAGAGGAACAAGTTTGGGATACTCTTTTCTTTCAAAACAACAGTGCAAAAGAACGAGATCCTATTTTTGAGTGAAAGGCTCAAAGAGAACCAGGCTATTGGTTTTTCACAGAAAGAACAACACTGATCACACCACCAACTTAGGGCAAAGATTTTTAAAGGGAAGGAATGCGAAGTCCATTCACTTTTTGTTCTTTAACTTAAACATGCTATAGGTGGGAAATCACCACCTATACTTTAGCAGGGAAAACAAATTCTCACAACCTTTTCTTTGTTTTTTTCACGCCCTTTTTATTAGAAGGAAACAAAACGGCAATCAGAATGCACCTTTTTATTGCTCCCGTTTAAAGCTCCGTTTTGTGCCTTCTTCGCACAATCCCATTGCTACATCTCTGAAGGTAATGGAGCGAGAGTTCTCAGCACATAGGTGCAGGATGGTACAGTACTATAAAAATGTTACTGCATAGGAAATTTTAAGACACTCATTCAAGGGAGACTAAGATTTGGGGGGAATCAAGTAAACAAACCAACCGACAGACTGAGATGGCTAGAGAGGAAGACGCGGGACCCAGCCGGCTTCCACAAAGACCTGTGAAAAGTCTGTAAGCGGTACGCAGCCCTGGCTTTCCTGCCGTCGCGATCGTGGCTCCTAGGAAAAGGGAGCCTTGCGGGAGCTTCGGGATCCCGTTTTAGCCACGCACACCCCCTGCAATGCACCGGCCGTGCTCTTCTACGCTGCCCCCAGTAACGGGAAAAACAGGCAGGGCTCGGCAAGGCCCAGCGCTACTCACCTCCCATCGTTCTCTCGGCTCCCCGGCGCGCCTCCGTCGCCCCCGCTAGAGCCGCTCAGCCGGAGAGTGGGAAGCGCCTCTCCGCAGACGCTTATCCGCCCCTGCGCCGCCAAGCTCTCTGGGAAATGTAGTTCGAATCTCGTTGGCTGTCTCGTTGCGAAGGGAAAGTGGCGCGCTTACGTTCGCTCCAGAGCAAGCAAGGCGCTGCCTTTGTTTATTCGCCAGTAATTAGAGATTCGCTGCCAGGATTGTTAAATTCAAACGGAAGGGAAGGGACCTGCGGAAGGCAGCCAAGTTTCTCCTGGGGAGCCGTGGGCATGAAGTGCAAACTTAACAACAAACCCCTTCGATTTACCGCTGTGGTAGCTGTTTTCCGTGCGCCTAACGCCTAACGCCTAATGCCCGTCTGTCCGTTTGGAACTGTCACTGCTGCGCGCGTGTTCACAGGTCGGCGTCTTTTTGAATGGACGTGCTAAGCATCATCCTTCAGGAGGCAGAAAGCTCTACTGTATTGGCAAGTATGGTTGTCCGCAGCATGCTAAGATGCGGTAAACTGAAATACACCAGCGCAGGGACATTATGATGCCAATCATGCCCTTCTATACTTGCATCCTGACATCTGATGCAAATGTGTAACTTGTTGTTTTTGCGTCATAGCACAGAATGATGTCATGACAGTAGCTTTCCCTGGGCCCTTGTGCGAAATGAGCTATTTTATCCCACTGCTATTTATCCTGCTACTGATCCCTACCTGCTTCTTCCCACTCGCTGCTTAACTGCTGCCAAATAATGGGTAACAGAGCTTTAATTTTATACATTTCAGGCTCTCCTGGGATAATTTCAGATCAAGAAGGAACATCTTTTTGTGAAGAATGGCACAAATCCTGACAACTTCTTTTTATTGCTATATCCTTGTGATATTGCATCATCAGCCCTGAGCGTTTGCTGTTGTGCTTTTAATCCCTGCTTTTTTCTAAGAATTACTATCCTATTCTCTGAAAGATCATTGACATCTCCTTGGTTGTTAGTAAATGACAACATCAATATTGTTTTCATTCATATGTTAACATTCAACTATTTTAACTCAGTTGATTCATGTGGATTTTTGAATGATTCTTTTTAATATGCACTGAAATCACTGCATCAATATAAATTTGAAAAATAAACCACTCCCCTCTTGCTGTTGTTTTCCTTCTTTGAACAATTCATGTTCTTCAGTTTATACATTCTGATAACAGAAATCATACCAGCAGTTCTCATAGTTCCCCATCCATGACTAGTAACTTGTTTATTTTTCATACAGTGAGCAGTAGTGTAATAGAGACCATAAAAGAGCAATAGAGACCATAAAATTTACAATCAAAATCATTACTAATTTTTAATTGTGTAGTTTAACAGATTTCTCTATAGCAATACTCCCAGCACCTTTTATATTGCATAGGTCCTTATTTGAGATTTTTGGATGAACATTTCATCTCAACTTCCACAAGTTTCAGTGTAATGTATTCAAGATGAATCTTCCTATGATCAAACATGTTTTTATTAGTTATTAAATTATCTTGAAAATTATGAAATTCAGATGGCAAATTCTGGATGAACGTTAGGAAAATATTCTAACACTAGGTTCAAAAGTTACATGGAAAAGTGATGCTTTAATTTGGATCCTTAAATGTAGCAAGGAGTTGGATTTAATGGCCTACATAGCCCTGCCCAGCTTAATGATGCTATAAATAATCAAATGTATTTAATAGGATGAGCGACGTGATGGAGTCAATCTGGATTTTACAATTAAAATTAAATATAATATCTTACATGAGTACAAATATTTCTAAAGAAAAAAATCATATGTATATACCTGTGAGAACCCCCCAGTGAGGCACCACCTTGCTGTAGTTGGGTGGCTTGTGTGCTCCAAAGATGAGAGCTATGACAGAGGTTCAACCAGACTGGGCAGATCTTATCAGAGGAGCCAGATAAAGAGTGTCTCCCTCCCATTAAAATATGAGATGTAATTTACAGACATCCATACCAGCTTGATCATCACCCAGGATAACAAGGACCATGCTAGATGTTGTTGGGGTTCCTTGACATCTGGTGAAAAATGGGCTATAGGACTCCACTGGAGAAGGAAATGGCAATCCACTCCAGTATACTTGCCAAGAAAAACCTATGGACAGTAACATAAGGCTAAAAGATAGGATGCCAGTAGATCTCTCAGATCAGAAGGAATTACAAATAGCTCCAGAAAGAGTGAAGTGGCTGGGCCAAAGCCAAAAGGAAGCTCAGTTGTGGATGTGATAGAGGTGAAAGGGAATGCTGTAGAGAACAATATTACTGTACATAGGAACCTGGAATTTAAGACCTATGAATCAGGATAAGCTGGATGTGGTCAAACATGAGATGGCAAGGTTGAACATTGATATCTTGGGAATCAGTGAACTGAAATGGACAAGAATGGATGAATTTAATTCAGATGACCATTAGGTCTACTCCTGTGGACAAGAATTCCTTAGAAGAAATGGAGTAGTCATCATAGTCAATAAAAGAGTGGGAAAAGCAGTACTGGGATAAAATCTCCAAAATGACAGAATAATCTCAGTTTGAATGCAAGGGAAACCCTTCAACATCACAGTAATCATAGTCTATGCCCCAACCACTGATGATGAAGAGGCTTAAGTTTACTGGTTCTATGAAGACCTACAACACCTTCTAAAACTCACACCAAAAAAAATATGTCCTTTTTATCACAGGGTTTTGGAATGCTAAAGTAGAAAGTTAAAAGTTACCTGGAATGACAGGCAGGTTTGGCCTTGCAGCACAAAATGAAGCAGGGCAAATGCTAACAGAATTTTTTTTCAAGAGAACAAGCTGATCATAACAAATACACTTTTCCAACAACCTAAGAGAATACTCTATACATGGACACCACCAGATGGTCAGTATCAAAATCAGATTTATTATATTCTTTGCAGCCAAAGATGGAGAAGCTCTATACAGTCACTCAAAACAAGAACTGGAGCTGACTGTGGGTTAGATTATGAGCTTCTTCATGCAAAATTTAAGCTAAAATTGAAGAATGTAGTGAAAACCACTATGCCATTCATATATGACCTCAGTGATATCCCTTATGAATATACAATGGAGGTGAGGAATAGATTTAAGGATTAGATCTTGTTGACAGAGTGCCTGAAGAACAATGAACAGAGGTGCATAACATTGTATGAGATGAGTTATTAAAACCATCCCAAAGAATCAGAAATGCAAGAAAGCAAAGTGGCTGTCTGATGGGGCTTTACAAATAGCTGAGGAAAGAAGGACAGAGAAAGGCAAGGGAGAAAGGGAAAGATATACCAAATATATTTCAAACTGAATGCAGATTTCCAGAGAATAGCAAGGAGAGATAAGAAGGCCTTCTTAATTGAACAGTGCAAAGAAATAGAAGGAAACGATTGACTAGGGAAGACTAGAGAGCTCTTCACGAAAATTGGAAATATACAGAGAAGGTTTCTTGCAAAGATGAGTATGATAAAGAACAAAAATGGTAGGAACCTAACAGAAGCAGAAGAAATTAAGAGATGACAAGAATACACAGAAGACCTCTACAAGAAAGATCTTGGAGAGATCTAAATGTCCCTGATAACCACAATGGTGCAGTCATTGATTGAGAGCCAGACATCATGGACAACAAAGCTAGCGGTGGTGATCATATTCCACCTGAATTATTTAAAATCCTAAAAGATGATGCTGTGAAAGTGCTGCACTCATTAGGCCAGCAAATTTGGAAAAGTTAACAATGGCCACAGGTTTGGAAAAGATCAGTTTACATTCCAATCCCAAAGAAGGGCAATGCCAAAGAATGTTCAAACTACCATAAAATTGAGCTTATTTCACATGCTAGGAAAGTTATGCTCGAAATATTGTAAGCTAGGATGTATGTGAACCAAGAACTACCACATGTACAAACTTGGTTCCAAATAGTCAAGAAATTAGAAATCAAATTGCCAACATTTGCTGGATCATGGAAAAGCAGGGGAATTCCAGAAAAACATCACTGGAGGGTTGTTCATTTAAATTGTCTTAATTTAAACCTCCATTCCATCCAAATCTCAAATCATGATCTTCTAAATTCGATAAATATTTCTTAACTACATCCCTTCTTTTCTCCAAACTAACAGAAGACAGGAAGTACAATTTCGAATCTGGTAAACCAATCCTCTTCTTTCCTTTGTATTTTGTATTATATTTACAATATATTTAACTCATTCCTTAGAAACTTAAGAGATACTCTTCTGTTATTGTTTAAATGGTATATCAGTTGTTAAAACAAGTATTATCTGGTGGATGAAAAACATTCTAAGTAAAACATTCATCTTAATCAGAGAAATTCTACCCAACATTGATAACTGTAATTTGTCCCATATTGACACATCCTTTTTAACTTAATTCCATGTCTTAACATAGTTATTTTTAAAAAATAGACAATTCATATTTGTCATAGTTATACCCAAGAATTTTACTTTTTCCCTGAATATTTTATTTCTGGTAATGAATCTCCTTTGATTTATAAAAGCAGGCCATAATGGTGTGATTCTCAAACACAGTGTACTTTTGTCTTGTCTCTGACTGTGTTTTCCCATTAATCCTACAGAGCTAGACCCTGGTTGCCTAGATATAGCTGACAATTTCCATTGCCCACTTGTTCACTGGTGTCAAGGAACTCTAACATCTGACTCAGCGCTTTTTGACTCGGTTATAGGAGTCTTACATTGTTTTCTCACAGTTGGTAGATATACTTAATCTGGCTTTTTTGCTAAGATCTGTCTGCCATGGGTGACAATTCGGGTAGAATATACAGTGGAACCTTGGATTGCAAGCATAATTCATTCCAAAAGAGTGCTCTTAATCCAAAACGCTTGTATACCAAAGTGAATTTTCCCATATGAAATAATGTAAAGTTGGATTATCCATTCCATACACACAAAATATTAATATAAAAATCATTTTCAATGGTACTTTATGTACAAATTATTGTCTCTAATATCTGAAACAACAATGATTAATATACAATATAAAGTAAAAATAAAACAAATTAACCAGCAGTATAACTTTTGCTTGAAAATTTTGAGGCAGGGGTCCCCAAGAATCTGATACAAGCCAGGCAGAGAATAACTACTGTGATTTAATTTGGGTGATGGTTCTTGATCGTCCCTTGGTTTATTTAAGAAGATTTTCACCTAGCCTTGAATTCGCTATTGTTTCTGTATAGTTCTTAGGAAGTTTATCTTGTTTTTCCTGGGAGGGATGTGCTGCTTTTAGTGTTAATCTTATTGCCTTGCTCATCCCCTCGAGCTGCTATGACATATCCGCTCTGAGCCCAATTCATGACAATCAGCTACTTTCTAGCCGGCTGCTGTCTTGACAGCCTCTATTGGATCAGGGGGATTCACTGTTGCTGCTCAACGGCAGAATAACCTTTTTCCTTTTCCCTCAGTAAAGTCTTTCCTGGGGATCTTTCTTGGGTCGTTTGGAAATGTTTCTTATCATAACCTGCCTACGTGCTACGAGAAGAGAGAAGAGATGGGCAGGAGAGGATGGGCTCAATGGTGCCATGCTAAGAGTTTGTGTGTGCATGTGTGTGTGTGTGACAGGGAATACAGATTGTCAATCTTCCTACACTTTGAAAAGAGTCATGGTTGGCGTGAGGAAGACAAGAGAGGAAGAGAGGAGGAGGAGGATTATTGCTTGGAAGGAGAATCTCTTTTCATGAGAACAGCTGGAACTTGAATCTTGGGAGTTCTTTCTCTTAAATATCTTTCACTAACACTACTGGCTTCATTTAATTTACACTTCTTACATAGCAAGAGAGAAAAATCATTGTCTCAGTTGTGAGATTTCCCATGCAAGCTCATCATGCAATACTCATTTTGCAAGTTTTCACTCATTAAACAAGTTAAATTTTAATTAAAAATTTTTCTTCATCTTGCAAAACACTTGTTAACCGCATTACTCGCAAACCACGGTTCCACTGTACTACCAAAACCATTGCTCTCAAACTCACCAGAGCGTCACAAGGACCTCCCTGTGATAAGGAGGTAACCAGAAAGGAGGAAATTCATTATTTAATATGATTATATCAGTAATCTACAGTTAGATTCAAAGTCTAAGACTGATAAAGACTTAAGAATTAAATTATTATGGTTCATCACAGAGTCAGCTAGATGTTTAGACTGGATTTGGCATTTCTGTCCACCTATTGAGTATTTCCCAAGGACCTGGGATATGTACATGTTGTTCTTTGATGGTGTTAAAATGTATTGTTGCAAGATGTAAGCTGTTCCAAATAATGCTGCTTTTTAAAACTGATGCTGAATTTGTTAATGCTCATAGTGTTCAAGTGGTGCTCCAATTATTTGGATATTGTAGTCAAGATATATTACAATTAGTATCACTTTGCTTTCTTTTTCCACAGTCATTCTATTTCTATTTACATTTTTTTTTTTTTTGTATTTTGTGATTTTCTCCCATTCTTTCTCTTCTCTTCTTTTCTTTCCAGGTACATCCACAGAATTTTTGTTTTGTCAATTGTTAAATCTGGAGTGTTATGTGGAATTTAGCTTCTTCATTTTCTATTACTTTTCTATTTTATGATCCCACCAGTTATTGCTTGCAGGCAAATGGTATTTCTTGCAGATCTTCCAGTGCACTATTGTTGCTATTTTATCATGCCATTATTTGTAATCAGTCAGTGTGATCTTCTTGCAGCCACTATCTAGCTGGTCCACTGTTTCTTCAGCTACTTTGCAGAGGTGGCATTTACTGTTGCTCATTGTCTTCTCAATTCTAGGCTTGTATGAATTTATTCTTAATGCTTGGCCTTCTGCAGCCAGAATTAGCCTTTCTATCTCTTTATTCAATTTCCTGCTCTTAGCCCTTGCCAGGCCTTATTATTAACTGCTTTGCTTTCTATTTTTTTAATGTATTGGCCATATTTAATGTATTTGCCTAGCCATATCTCTTCTGTTCTTCATTTGGTCTTTCTTATATGCAAACTTAATCTCTCCAGTACTCAGCCTACCTGGTATACTAGCTTTACTGCATCTGTTTCACTGTCCTTCAGGTATTCTTCCAAAGAACTTTTTTCCTCTTCAACTGTCTGATGTACTTGCAACTTTCCATACTCACATATTTTCCTTGGCAAGAGGATTGTAGAATCTGTCAACATCACTGTGTGGAATGAAGGGCATGAGTCATTATTTTTCTGGTCTTCCTAACCTTTTTCTGGTCTTCCTAACCTTCTCCTCAGGAAGATGAAAAAGAAGAAGAACTGAAATAAAGAATAATTGAGCATGTAGATCAGCACAAAAATAATAGAATAAGATTACATGCATTGAAACTTGTTCCAAAAAACAACTAGCACAAATATTAAAAGATGTCAACATTATAATATAAAATGTAATCACCAACTCCCCACAAGAAACAAACTAACTTATGTACAGCAGGGCTGCAGTTTTAACTGAAAAACTGAGATTCACAATCAGCAGCAACAACAACAAAATGCAAACAGTACACCACTGAAATGGAAGATCAGGTAAGAAAATAAAATCAACAAGCTAAGATAAGATGCAAGCAAGCTAGAGCAGATGAAAGAAAAGAAGCTGAAGAACAAGAAAACCAAAGTATATCTGATCAAGAAATGTCCCCTAGAAACAAGAAAAATTGAGGATAGCAGTGGAAATAATAAAGCAGCAGATAACAGCTATAGCCAAGAAGAACAGGAGATATGAAGCTTGAATTGCACAGTATAGCAGAATCTCCAATTTCAGTGAAATAAGAAACCTTTTGACCAATCCATCAATGGAGAGAATGCATTGAAGCAGTCAATACCTGACAAAGGAGAAACAATTCACTCTGAATGCATTTATGGGCAACCCAAAGAAATACAACAAGAATGCAACTTGGCTAAAGGAAGTGGACATCAATAAAAAAAGAAGTTGAAATGAAAGAATAACAGCAGAAATGGTGGAGAAAAAGGAAAAGAAGATCAAAAACGGTCAACATGAACCTCGTGGTTTTTGGCTTAAACAGCAGACTAGTCTACATCTACTCATATATAGCAAGGAGTTGAAACTGAAAAGTGGCTAACATCTGACAAAACATATCTGATAATGAAAGATCCGGCAAAAGAGACCACATCAGGCAACTACAGGCCAATTACCTGCTTACCAACAACTTACAAATTGCTAACTCTGTAGTAGCTGATACAGTCCAAAAGCATCTAATTGAAAATAAACTCTTTCAAAGCAGAAAGGAACTGCCCAAATAGCAGAAGAATCAATTCCTAATTGACAAGATTATTCTGAAAAACTGCAAGAGAAGGAAGACCAACTTGAATATAGCATGGATTGATGACAAGAAGGCATTTACTCCCTGCCACATGATTAGCTAATCAAGTGACTAGAAATAAAGGAGTCAGAAGAAACATCAGATACTTTCTGCAAAGATCGATGACAAAATGGAAGCCACAGTTGCTGGTCAATGATGATAGACTGGGTGAGGTCAATATCAAAAGAGGAATCTTTCAAGGAGACTATTATCACCATTATTTTTTGTCATCTCATCACTCTGATTCCTGTGTCAACCATAATGAACAGATCATGGCTATCAAATATCAAAAACATCTGTCAGGCTACCCCATCCTCTTTATATGGACAACATAGAATTGTATTGAAATACAACTGAAATAGAATAACTGTTCAACACTGTCCATATACAGCCAGTATATTGCAATGGAGTTTGGGCAAATGTGCTACCCTCACCATCAGAAGGAGATAATGATGAAAACGGAAGGAATCAAGATGCCTTATAGAAATAACATCAAGAATCTGGATGAAGATAATCACTACAAACACCTGAGCATCCTTCATGCTGACAACATCAAATACTCTGAAGTCAAGAAGAAAGTCAGAAGTGCATACATCATGAGAATAAAGAAGATCTTAAAGTCCTAACCTGGTGACAAGTCCAGTCATTAGATACCTAGCTGGAATAGTGGGCTGGATTCAAGCATGACTAAACTGCTTCCTCAATTTTCCTCTAGGGGACATTTCTTGATCAGATTTTCTTTGATCTTCTTGTTCTTCAGCTTCTTTTCTTTCATCTGTTCTAGATTGCTTCATCTTATCTTAGCTTGTTGATTTTATTTTCTAACCTGATCTTCCATTTTGGTGTGGTACTGTTTGCCTTTTTGTTGTTGTTGTTGCTGCTGATTGTGAATCTCAGGTATTGTTAAAACTGCAGCCGTGCTGTACATAAGTTAGTTTGTTTCTTGTGGTGAGTTGGTGATTATATTTTATTTTATAATGTTGATATCTTTTAATATTTGTGCTAGTTGTTTCTTTGGAACAAGTTTCAATGCATGTAATCTTATTCTATTATTTTTGTGCTGATCTACATGCTCAATTATTCTTTGTTTCAGTTCTTCTTCTTTAGTTAGAGGGCTTTGT
>JANHZU010003781.1:141252-153910 GCA_032468055.1 Acrochordus granulatus
CAATTACCCTGGATGAGTGAGAGTCTTCACAGACATGCAACTATTAGTTGCATATAAGTTAGTTATAGTTGCATATACCGTTAGTTGCATATGCAACTAATGGTAACTATGTGATCAGTGCTGATGACTTGTAAAGGATGCATAAATTGACACTACAATCAATTTTTCTGGAAGTTTCTAGCCTTATGACAGTCCATAAATTATTTGCATAGAACTATTACTATTTAGCCAAATTTCATGATTTATTTTTATTTGTACAACAGCCCATCTCACATGAAAATGACTCTGGGCAGCATATAACGCTTGCCAGTTGCGACTGACTCTAGGGGGCGGAGCTTATCCTGTTTCACAGCCGAAGAACCAGTATGTCTAAAGATACTTCCATGATCATGTGGCTGGCATGACTATATGCCAAGGTGTTACCTGCCACCGAAAGTGGTACCAATTTATCTACTTGCATTTTGCCTATTTTCGAACTGCTAGGTTGGCAGGAGCTGAGGCAGGAATGGGAGCTCACTTTGTTTCGCCATAGCACTTGGGTCTCGAACCTGAGCCACCGATCTTCCACCTACAAGCCCAGCATATTAACTGCTTGGCCATCATGCCCCCTTAAATACGTAATTAAAAATAAAAAAGCGCACACAAAACAGGAGAGGATGTAATTAACCATAATAAGGGAGACATTGCAAAATTTATCTGGGACCTCCAGGCCTGATAACTTAATCACATCTTGAGAAACTTGCAGAATGTTAAGAGGGATGAACCTGCTCTCATTTTTTGGTGTGTGGGGGAGAGATTCCATAAGATAGGTGCCACGGCAGAGAAGGCCTGCTTCCTGGGATCCACCAAATGTAATTCCTTAGTAGATAGAATCCACAGCATGCCTCCTCTGCCAGATCTAACGGGGCAGCCAGATGTAATCAGGCAGAGATGGTCCCTTAGATAACCTGGTTCCGTGCCATGAAGGGCTTTAAAGGTCAAAAACAGCACTTTGAATTGGACCCCAAAACAACCAACCAATCAATGCAGCTCATGGAGAAAAGTGTAATGAGTACACTCTAAGGACACACATAAAACTGCCTGCATCATTGCATTTTGCACCACCTGAAGTTCCCTGATACTTTTCAAGGACAGCCCCATGTAGAGTGAGTGCATTATAGAAATCCAAACTGTAAGTGGCTACGGCATGAGTGTCAATGAGCAGAGTGTCCTGACCTAGAAACAAGTGCAACTGGTACACAACATGAAGTTGTGCAAAGGCCTACCTAGCCATGACTGCCATCTGAGCAGGAGTTGTGAGTCTATTTACTGTGGGAAAAGCTGTTGCATATATAATTTATTTTTATCAAGCAGACTTCATGGCAACAATTAAAAACTCTAATAGTATAGAAAGAAATAACATACAGCAGTAGTTAAATATTTTCATAAGTTAAATATTTTTATTTTCAAGAAAAGGGAATGCTTTAAACTTGCAATATCTTAAAAGATCTTAAAAGTATTGCTGAACACCACCCAGAGCCATAAAGTATGATTTGGGTGGTCTTATAAATTATTTAAGTAAAATAAATTATTAATGCTTAAACAGTTATGTTAGATATACCTGTTAACTATAATCCTGTGATTTCCTTATCATGTAGGTATACAAGATAACTTACAAGAAATATTCTAGTATGAAAGATAACACAGTAACTGTGATAACGTAACATAAATATATACTGCCTTAGATGGAATATGACTACCCAGAGTAGAATGAAGAAAGAGCATTTTATTTCAGTAGTTTTGCTCCTTTGAATTCAAACAGTGCTGAAAGTAATTCTTTGCAAAAAATATTAAGCAGTTCTGCAGTTATGTAGCATGCTTCCTCTATGGACTACACCACCCTTCTCGAGTGGAGTGTCCATTACATCTGTTGAACTGGAACATCTGCATATCTCAATAGCCTGGTCCTTGCACATTATTGAATCTAATACATTTGGAGGACACCTGATCTAAGTATTATACCAATAGGGAAATTTTAGTGAATTTGGAAAAAAGTCTTTCAAGGTGGGGCTAAAAATGTGATTTGAAAACAGTCTACTAAAATAGGACATGTGCACCTTCCAGACACTGTTGATCTACCAGCATTATTAGACTACTACTGGAATTATGCTGTTGGAACTTACGGTTCTATAACATCTGAAAGACTTCAGGCCCCCAGATCTGGTCTAAGAAATCAACTGCATAGAGAGTATCCCTGAAATAATATAGTGGCACTCTTTAGGCTAACATGGAAGTTTACCCATGGACTATTTATTTTTATTTAGTGATTTATAGAACTTTCTGCATTATTTAACTATTACCAAGATAATAAATCATTAACAAACAAAAGATTTTATATCACAACAGCAATAGCTCGGTGATGTTGTAAGACACTACTGAGGAAATGGTGCCTCAAAGAGACTTCTATGTAGCGACTATGAAAAAATTGGTAGCTATTAGTCCTCCACTGTCAATGCTCTAACAAAATAATGATCAGAAAGAAGTCATTTCTCAAAGCTTTCTTATTCTACTGATATTCCTCTAAGAATGGAAGTACATCAGCTTTGAAACTGACATATTTTGTTTTCCTATCACTTACTTGACAAGGTACAATACTCTGAAACATAAACTAGATGCACTAGCCACAACCAAATTTAACCTGTTTTATATGAACTCTTTTTCATGTTATTTTGCGAATGTAATGTATGTGTGAGCAAGAATTTCTGAAACACAGGAAATATAAAAGTGATGCTTATAAATTAGAAGAGTATGTGACTGTGGTTATTTCACTTTTGAGTAAAGCCCAGAGTTTACCTTAAACAAACGACTGTATAGTCCTCAAAATAAAAGTGTCCCCCATGAGCAATAATTAAACTAGATTCACACAACAAACTGTAGACAAGCAAAATGTATTTCTGTGAAT
This sequence comes from Acrochordus granulatus, assembly GCA_032468055.1. Lineage (NCBI taxonomy): Eukaryota > Metazoa > Chordata > Lepidosauria > Squamata > Acrochordidae > Acrochordus > Acrochordus granulatus. The sequence continues at coordinate 144,194 of JANHZU010003781.1, forward strand.
CCAAAGTTATGCATTCAGGTAAGTCACAATTTTCATCCAAAGAAAAGTTGCTGTATGTGAATTTCTAACAATCTGACTTGGACAAAACTTCTACATACTGTATAGAAATCTGAACAGGCCCGCAAAGTTACAACTGAAATTTAGGAACCTGAGACAAACCGGATCTCCAGTTCCTAACCAAACATCCTAGGGACCGAAACTGTGATTTCACATCAGCAAACATTTCCCTTCTCCCAAGAAAAGTTTAAACAATTTAACACAGCTGAGAAAGATCCGAATGCGGCTGATCAATTGCTCAGCCTCGAGAGGCCGTCTGATGAGGAAACCGCTTTTAAAAAAGGACGAACGAGGAAGAACCAGGCAAGGGGCACCAAGCTGCGCGCGCGGGGGGGGGTCAGTTTACCAGCTACAAGCAAGAGAAAAGGACAAATCAAGTCCTCCTTTCTCTTTAGCTACCCGCTTCTCTCCCTCTTGCCGACTCACCTGTCGAGGTGAGGCCGATAAAGAGCGCTTGAAGCTGCCACTGCCAGATCCAGGCCATGGCGTCTCCTCCCACCGCCCGGAGCCTCGAGGGAAACGCAGCCCGCCCTGCCTGACTCCTACTTCCACACTCGGCGTTTTCCGCCGCTTTTCCGCAGCCGAGCAAGGAAGCCTAGCGCCGTTTTTCCCGGGAGAGGAGCGGCCCGGCGCAGGCAGACAGGCAAGCACTCGCTGCCTCCGCCCGGGCTCCCCGCACCTGTTGCGGAGGCACCTTCCCGCCCCTCGGCCCACACCGCGGCGGATCCCTGCAGGTGCCGCGCCCGCCGAAAGGGCCCGCTCCCTCCTCGCAGCTCGCAAAGGAGGCGCGGGCAGAGGCCGCTGCTGGACCGGAGCGGAGGCCGCCCTCCATTATCTGCTCCGAACTCCGACAGCCGGATGCCGAAGAGAGCCAGCGAGCAAGATTTGGATGCTGGTTTCTCCCGCGATGCATTCACGCCGGCGGAGTTCGCAGCTATAACGGCGAGCTGGACCGCGGTCGTTAATTAGCTCGCTTGCCTCGGTTGGCGCGACCCAACGATGCTCGATGAGTCGCAGACTGTGTGGATCCAGCTATTATGCTCGCTACTGATCACTGTCACTTGTGATCACGCCATCTCTCATTTTCCCTCCTTTCCGCCCTTCTAATGTCACAAAAGGGTTCACGACGCAGTCCTAGGAGCGATGCAACCGTGGCTGCGTCCTTAACATATAAGAATGCCCGTGACTGTGTCCTTCAATAAAAGGGTGTAGCTCCTTTATTCCGAATACTGACATTTAAGCCAAAGAACATGCATTTTTTTCCTCGTATGGCCAAAGGGATAATTTACTGACATGCATTTGCAAAAGATTATGGCCGAACCTGGACAATTTACAATTTTACTGCGGCGCCTATGAACCCGCTTCAAAACCAATTAATATTTTCTCAACTTCCTTAAAGCGTTGCACTTGGCATTAACTAGTACAGTTAAAAACACACAATTAACAATGCAGAGTTGCAGCGGCTACGCCTTTGGCAATTATGGAAGAGATGAATACATTGGTTTATTTGATCCTCCCGCCTTGCTTTTAAGTTTCCAGCAACTTATAACTGCGTGAAATCAACAGGTGTGACCATCGCTACACGTGCATTGCTGAACGTTGGAAGTCTTGAAAGCGTTCGAGCCTGTCGACTGGAAAATGGCGGCAGCCCTCTGAGAAATGGGAATTAATAAGCGAGGTTTTTTTAGGAATTGAGATTTTTCTCTTTGCTCGGCAACTTTTTTTAAAACCGAATACTTCGGCAGTCGGCGGTACATCGCAAGAGTAACAAATGAACCAGCGTCCTCTTTTAGCCCGCGTAATCGTTGAACGCATTTCGGCATTGAGTAACCCTCCGCGCTTCCGTAAATAATGGGGGAGGGGGCTCGCGACCTCCAGCAAAGTTGGAAAGGAAACAAGAACCTCAATCTACAGTCTGATTCCTATGTGCTCATCGCTCAGTCTTGAGTAATTTATTCACATCACTCCAAATTTGCTTATATAAAGAGCATATTTCTTCTGTCTCCTTCCCGTAGAAAACTACTTCCTACACACACACACTTTAACACACAAGCAAAGGTCTCCGGGGGCAGAGTCGCTACAGGGAAACACCAATTAAAGCCACCACTAGGATCCTATTATTCCACGCAGGCGCCTGAAGCAGTTTTGAAACTCAGTTTCCCAGACGCCTTTGCGTGCCTGTTTTTTGGTTGCTCGGCAACCAGAGTCAACCTGCAATGGAGCCGAAAGGGAAACAGGAGGGCGATGATGCAAAAGGTAATTTTGCCGCTTTCTGCACATAAGACATTAATCTTGGATTTGACTTTGATGGAGTAAACTCAGGCAAATGGTTGGTAAATGACACAGAGGCCTTGGAATACACTGTCGAGATCCCGTCTTCAAATTGGAAGTTGGGGAAAATGCTGAACATGATCAAGTACCATCGATTTGCAACTCCTCCCTCTCTCCTGGATAGCATAGAATCCAGAAAGCAGCATCTATAGAAAGATTTGCCATGAAAAAAAAGATGGCTTTAATTTAACATGTCTTGCTGTTGCTTTTTGACTTTCCCTAAATACAATGCTTGGTACTTGTATTTTAATTTTTAATATATGCGTGAGTGCCATTTCTAGAAAGTACCTCCACTTACTACCCTGAGGTGTACCAACCCTAGTTTTTAAACTTTTAATTTTTATTGCTATAACATACAAGAAATGAAAGAAAAAAAAACAATACATACAACAAAATACAAAGTATAAAAAAAGAAATAAGGAAAATAGTTAATATGTAAAAGCAGCTCAATTTTTAAACTATAAGTTAAACATTGCCCCCCCATCATATTGATCAATCTGCATTTTGTCTCTGGACAGTTAATTCAGTGGCTCAATGGGAACACACTTCTTCAATACTTACAGGGTTTTAAGTCTATGGTGATAGATTTCTGTCTGTGCAGAATTATTTTTATTTTGGTATATTCCAAGCACACAATCCACTCAGGTGGATGCTGACAGTCTTTCAGAGCAGTTTCCAATATAACAAGTAATTTAGAACTTTCAGAAATTGTTAAGATACCAAGTACAAATTAAGAAGACAAAAGGCTAACCATCAAGGTTTTGCAGGAAAAAGAACATCAGGCAGAAGTATTTCTTTGGATTTTCTGCACTTTCTGACTAGTTTCAATTAATATTGTTCCTGTAAGATTACACTATTATAAAACTACTACTTTTACATGCAAAACTATGTACACTTCATGCTTAGAAATAAGTATACAAGTAGTCCAATTTAACGTATACAAGTAGTCCAATTTAACCCAAGGCAATGCAATTCAGGAGTTTTTCATTCAAAAGCAAATTTGCAGTTTGTGTTGAAATTTCATGATTAACCACTAACTGGTTAACAATAGAGAAAATCTGAGATATAGACTTAGAAGCGTAATTCATAAAATGTATACTATATTATTCTCCAAGAGAGTTTGCTTGCCTTATTCTGATTACAGTATACATTCCACCACAAGCTTATTTTGGTAGGATGCTCCAGAAATTAGTTGATCTAATAATTCGTACAGAACAAAAATATCCAGACTCTTTACTTATAAGGCAATTTTAACAGGCAAATCTTACCCATAAACTGCCTAGATATAGACAGTATATCAGCTGTCCCACTAGAGACAAGAGACTAGACCATTGCTATATCACAAGAGAAGGTGTTTATTAAATCTGCAATCCATGTACCTATAGGAAAATCAGACCATGCCATGGTCCACTTCATTTCCACCTACAAGCTGAAAGTTTAAACTGCAAAGCCAGTAGTCAAAAAAGCAAAAAAATGGTCTGAGGATGCAAATTAAAGTTATAGGTATGCTTTGATTGCACAGATTGGTCTGTCTTTTTAGAAGACTTGGATGAATTAACTGATAACAGTTACATGATACATCAGTTTTAGTGAGGAAATGTGTGTGCCCACCAAAAACTTTTGCTCATACAAGAACAATAAAACCTGGGTCACAATGAAACTCAAAACAGCTATGTCATGACAAATAAGAAGCCTAGAGAATAGGAGACAGGATCATGCATAACCAGGCCAGAAATTCACTGACCAAAGAGATCAAAATAGCAAAAAGGAACTATTCTGAAAAGCTAAAAAATCAACTTACAGCAAATGGTCCTACTTCTGTGTGGAGAAGTCTAAAGAACATCACTGACTACAGAAGTTCATCATCCTCTGTTGAAGAAAGCCATCAACAAGCAGAGGACCTGAATATGTTCTGCTGAAGGTTTGAGAAACAACCACCATTACCTAATGCTAATACCACCACCTCAGTCACAATAACAATAAATATTTCCTCTGCAATCCCTTTTATCCCTCCTTCTGGGCTCTCCTCCAGGGCTCTTAACTTCTTCTGGCCCCTTTGGTGATTCAAGAAAAAGATGTATGGAATCACCTCCAAAAACAAAAAATTGGGAAAAGCACCTGGATCAAATGGAGTGACCCCTTATGGCCTGAAAACATGTGCAACACAATTGGACCCTATCTTCATACAGATTTTCAATAGATCACTACAACTGTGCTATGTACCTTCATGGTTCAAACATTCTACTATCTTCTCTGTTCCTAAGAAAACCTCCAACAGTGGACTGAATGATTACAGACCTGTAGCTTTAACATCTGTAGTTATGAAGACCTTTGAAAGGCTAATGCTGAAAGCAATCACAAATCTGCTGTTAGATTCTCTGCAGTTTGTCAATCAGGCAAACAGGTTAGCAGATGATGCTGTCAATTTGTCACTGCATTATATCCTGCAACTCCTTGACTCTCCAAAGACCTATGCAAAGGTCCTTTATGTGGACTTCAGCTCAGCATTTAACACCATCATCCCAGATATTCTTCACTACAAACTGACCCAGCTCATTGTACCTGCTCATACATAGACAGTGGAACCTCGGATTACGAGACTAATCTGTTCCACGAGAATGCTCTTTGTCCGAAATGCTCTTAAACTGAAATGAGGTTTCCCATAGGAAACAATGGAAAGTCGGATGATCCGTTCCACGCCCCCAAAATTATTCACCAAAAAATCATTTTCAACAAAATTTTATATAGAAATGATTGTCCCTAGCATCTGAAACAAGTAACAATGACTAACATACAATATAAAGCAGAAATAGAGCAAACTAACCAGCACTTATGGCATTCGGGTTCGGCTGCTGCTAGGCTGTCTGCTGTCTGGTGCCCCCTGCTGGCTTGGAGGATCCACTGCCGCTCAAGGCAAAAGAGCCTTTTCCCTTTTCCTTCAGCAACATCTTTTTGGGAGTCTTTCCTGGGCAGTTTGGAAATATTTCTTGTCTTAACCTGCCTCCCTGCTATGAAGGGAGAAGAGATGGGTAGCAGGGGGTGGGCTGCATAGTGCCGGGCAATGAGAGTTTGTGTGTTTGTGCATGTGTGCATGTGCACTTTGAGAACAGTGCTTGGTGCGAGGGAGACAAGAGGGAAGAGAGGAGGGGGAGGGGGACTGCCTGGAAGGAGAATCTGAAATCTGAGTCTCTGGAGTTTCATCTCTTGAATGCCTTTCACTTAATTTTCACTGTTTATGCAGCGAGAGAGGAGAACCGTTGGCTCTCTTGTGAGATTTCCTGCGTGAGCTCATTGCGCGGTGCTTGTCTTGTGAGATGCTGCTCATCAACCAAAATAAACTTTATTAAAATGTTTTGCTCATCTTGTGAAAATCTCATGCAGCGAGGTGCTGGCAATCCAAGGTTCCACTGTTAGTGGATTGCCATCTTTCTGACAGATAGGAAGCAACAGGTAAGGCTAGGGAAAGTTACCTCTGGTACTCAGACAATCAGCACTAGTATTCCTCAAGGATGTGTGCTCTCTCCGCTACATTTTTCCCTCTACACTAATAACTGCACTCCTGAAGATCCCTCAGTCAAAATTGTGAAATTTGTAGATGACACAGGAATCAGTGGTCTCATAAGAGATGTAGATGGGTCTTCATACAGATAGGAAGTTGATCAGTTGGCTCTGTGGTGTAGTCAGAACAACTTACAGTTGAATACTCGTAAAACTGTGGAAATGACCATAAATTTCAGGAGGAGTCCTCCTATTTTTCCTCAAAAATACTCAACAACAAGTGTCTGCAGTACACTTCTTCAGTTTCTGGGCTCTATAATCTCCAAAGACTTGAAATGGACAGCTAACATTAACACCATTATTAAGAAGGCACATCAGAGGATGTACGTACTTCCTGTGTCAACTCAAGAAATTCAACTTGCCGCAAGAGCTGCTGATACAGTTCTGCAGAGGAATCATCGAGTCTCTTCTTTGTACATATTGTATAACTGTCTGGTTTGGTGCAGCAACCATGCAGAATAGGTACAGACTCCAACATACAGTGAAGATTGCAGAAATAATAATTGCAGGTTAAATTGACTTAGCACGTTTTGCACAAGGTTTTTCAGACATAGTCAAACATTTAAAGACACAGGAAATTATTTCCATACATAAAACCAGGAATAAATTTTTTAATAGTTTTTTTGAATATTTTTTTAAATAGTTTTATTGAAGAACCCTGGATGAGGTTGATTATCAGCCCTTTTTCCATTTAGGTTTCAGATCTGGGCATGAAATCAAACAGCACTGATCTTGCTAGTAAATGATCTCTGGCAGAAGCAAGTTTTAGATGGTGGATCCATCCTCGCTCTTCCTGAACTCTCAAGAGCTTTCAATACAATCAGTCATGGCATTATTTTGATCAACTGCATGAGGTTGGAAGTGGGCAGTCCAATCCTGTGCTGGTTTTCTTCCTTCCTCCAAGGATGTTTCTATTCAGTCTTGCCTGCGGCTCTTGCTTTACAGGGTGCAGTAAGACTTAATACTCTGCCCACTTCAACATCTATATGAAGCCACTAGATGAAATCATCACTGGCAGGGAGTGAGATAAAATCAATATGCTGATACCCAGCTTTGCATCTGCAGCACAGGTCATCCAAGTGATACAGTGGAGGTTTGATGTCTGAGGTGGGGAGGTGGATGTCTATTTTTTGTTCTAGATGGGATTTTGCATGACAAAAAGGACCAGTACTCAATTTGGGAGTCCTCCTCAACTCAGGGCTCCTATTTGAGGAACTGGTAGCAGGCATGTCCAAGAGAGTTTTTGCATTGCTTCACTTTGTGTGCTCTTTCTTAGATCAGGAGGATCTTCTCACCATCAATCCTGCCTTAGTTACTTCATAGATATATTGGAATACACTTTACATGGTATTGCCGTGAAAGAATATCCAGTTGCTGCAGTCAGTGCAAAATGTAGCAGTGATAGCAGTTAAGAATGCTTCTTGATCTGCTCATTACACTTCTGCTCTGTGAGCTGAATTAGTATCAATATATTTCTGGATTTAATCCAAAGTACTGGTGATTATTTATAAAGCTCTCCTTGGAGCAGATTATCAAAAGGACCTTTTCCAATCATGTCTACCCATCTCATCTGATCCAGCAGGAGAGGAGGTACAAATCATTAAAGAGTGCTACCTGAAGGGAACTTCTTTTTCTGTCACTACCCCTGCCCTGTGGAACATCACCCTCTAGGTATCAGATTGGCCTCAAAGTGTTCTCAGACTGGGGGTCAGAGCATCTGTTGGATCCTGCAAATCTGCTGTATTGAAATACTTGATGGTTGTTATTTTTTTAAAAAAAAACTCAGCTGCCAATTGTCTAATTGTTTTTCTGGTTTTTAAATGTTTAATTAGAGTCACTCATTTGACATGAACATCCATATAAATTGATCAACTGAATAAATGATTATTGTAGCATGATTTTTTTTACATTTACATTTTTATTTCTGTGCACCTATGATCATCAAGTTGTTGCTTGTCATCCGAAGAATATGTATTCAACTCAGTGAGTTTTGAGATTAAGTTATAGATACAGATACTTTTATTAGCCAAGCATGGTTAGACATGCAAGAAATTTGACTTGGTACAGCAGCTCTCAATATATTTGCAAGACAAAAGAATAAGATGGTAACATAAGCAAATGTTTATGTTGTAGCAAAAGGTGTACAGTATGCAGCCAGTAGAAGGAATATTATAAGGATAAAATTAAAATAAATATGTATGCAATATTATAAATATAGGATTAAAATAAACATGTATGCACAGTAGAAAGGAATATTGTAAGTATAAAATTAGAGTAAGTACGTATGCACATATAAATTAAATTGGAATTCTTTGCCCTTGTGATCTATCATGTAACATGCAGCATGGATCAAGTATTTAGCTCTATGATGGCTCAGGGGGAAAAATTATCTGTGTCTGGTAGTTTTATATGCAAAACTCTGTAGTGCCTACCAGAAGGAAAAGGTTCAAACAAGGTACTGTATGTCCAGATATGTGCAGAGGGGTCTGCACATATCTTCTCCACCTTTTTCTTGACTCTCTTGATATATAGGTCCTCTATGGAGGGCAAGTTAATTATACAAAATCTTGATCTAAAACATGTTTGTGGGTTTCATAAAATTGAAAGTACAAAGCTATACATTTTTAACAACAAAGCAATGAATATGTGTTTATTTGAAGTTATGCAACTAGAATTACATTGTGAATGAAAAAATTGTTAATGCAGTTGCGTTAATATTCTGTTTCTGAAATTGGAAAATAAGGATGATTACTGTCAGGTGCAAATGACCAGATCCACACATCCAGGTTCAAATTAACTGATGTGTTGCTTAAACCTATATACAAGAATCTATTCAACTAATGGTCCAGCATATGTGGGTGTTAGATAAGATTCATCTATAATCAAGCGAGGGTTGGACTTTGTGCATTTGTGGCTATGTAGTGATTCTAGACTGATCCTTCTTTTAACTCCTCCCCCTGGCTCTTTTAAAGTTAACATACCAGATTTGGAGCAGGTATTTTTCTAAATATATAAGTTCTTATGAATAAAAATGTTATCTACACTAATGATTTTCTTGTCAGAAATAATGCTCCATGAAGTCTTTCAACTTGATTGAAAACTGGTTTTAAAAGGTTCTAGATTAACACGTCTAATAACTTGTATAAAGTAAATTATTGTGTATACTCCTCAGTTCCATAGGATAAATTGGGAAGTTAAATGTGGAATTTATGAATTAGATTATCAAAATATATTTTACTGAAAAAGTTTATGATGTTGCTTACAGATAAAAGTGAAAAATCAGAAGAAAAAGAGGAATCTACTGTAGTAGAACAGAAAGAGACCAAAGAATCATTAACTGGTGAGCATTGTTTACCAATTAATGGCAAGAGTCATTTTAGATGACATTTGCTACTAAGATAAAGATATACCACAGACAGAAAAAATGCAATAATTTCTGTGCTTTAGGAATCATCTGTAAACAGATGATAAATAGATCTGTATCTTTAAATATGGCTTTATCTTCTACGTCTCAGAAAAATCCAGAAAGCTGAACTATATTGCTTTTATCTTTGTTTTTAAACAGAATAATTGTGTTATTGGTGTAGGTACTGGAACTAATGTACATACTGATTCAGTAATAGGAATCAGTAGACTTTTACTTGCTCAACAATCCTCAACGTAAGACTATTCAGTGACCATTCACAATTATGATATTGTAGGATGCTGCAACTGGTTGTAAATGAAAGCCAGTTGCCTAGCACACAGATTGAGATCATGTGATTGCAAGGG
>JANHZU010003782.1:17864-28155 GCA_032468055.1 Acrochordus granulatus
GCACATTCCTGTCCTCTGATGATGGATCCAAGCACAGATCCGAAAGCTCAGGAGAACAAACTTAAATTGCCAGTGTACAACTCTAATAGCATTTATTTCCTGATTTTACATTTTTGTGTTTGGATGATTAAAAATAACTTAAAAATACCTCCAACTTATCAGACGTAAGAGGTCAGAAAACTGTGTGATTATCATTGTACAGTAGGAGAATGGGAAAAACTTATTTGCCCTATCTCCTTCATTTCCCATCAGAGAAATATCCAAATAAATTAAACATTTTCAGGGATAAATTTAGCAGCTGTTATCCAAATGTATCACCCAATACTCAACAATTCATTTGAATATATTTAATTCTACCTACAAAGAATTATTGAATCTATATTTGATCTAATCTACAAAATAGATAAGTAAATAAATACATTCTCTTTTTAAATCCTTTGGCACTCAGAAATTCACTTCAACAGTGAACCCATTTCTTCAGAAGATGAGGATGGAGAGACTCAAGAAAACAAGATAAAATCTCTGAGCAAATATTTGCCTCCAAAGAAAACAATCACTCAGATTATGAAGGACAAAAAGAAGCAGACACAACTCACTTTGCAATGGTAGGCTTAAGAACCAAGCAAGCTTTAATGTATCTGGGATATATTTTCTACTATACAATGTGTATCAGCTAAGCTTTTTCTGTATTGTCATGGAAAAAGGGAAACCTTGGCATATGGGAGAAGTTACAATGATTTCAAAATGAGCTTGCATGCAAATAACATGCAGTATCATTTGCCCCCACCCTACATGGATACTCAAGGAAGAAAGTCAACTGCCAAAAAATTCTAGACAAAAATGAGTGAAATCTCTATAAATACAACAGTGATAAAAATATCTAAGAAAATATATTGTTAGTATTGTAACACAGCCATCTAATGTAAGTATTTGTTTTAATAAATATTTAGCTACTATTTCACTTAACTGGATTACGTATTTTATGGAAAGAGGTTGTATGTGCATTGATTCACCAAAGCTTTCTGTTCATCTATTTGGTTTGAACTTCAGAATCAATATTCCTTTTGTGCCTTTTTGGCCATATAGAATAGATTAGACAATATTAACTGAGAAAGGGGAAAAAATTGCAAAATATTCCAAGATTGGTCCAAGTAGATATAAGTAATATCTTGGCTATTATTGCCTTATGGCTTTTAATAAAATCCTATGCAATTTCAATAATATATTGTAGCTTTCCATTTTTAATACTATAGCTGAATTCAAAAAAGGCTAAGCAGAATCTGGTCTAGCTGTTTGGTACTTAAATGAAAGATTGTCACAAAACCCTACAGCTGTAGACTTGATTGGAAAGTAGGGAAACTATTCCAGAGAGCAATAATAAACCTCCCTCATATTGGTACTGTGGAAATTACTTGGTGGTGGCTTTTTTTTTCTGCCAGTGTACACCTGTGATTAAGGCATAAGATTGGAATAGAAGTTATCCAGGTTCAAGTCATCACTCAATCCTGAAGGTCACTTGGTGACTCCAGATCTGTCCTATTACTATTGTCATGATGGGAAGGAAATGGAATTCCCAGTTATAGAAGAAAGGCAGGATATAAATGTAACAGGATCTAGTGATCTCTGATAATGAAGTACTTAACTAGGGTATGTATTGAGGAAATATGGTTCTTACAAGCATTCTGTCAATGTTGAAGCAATAGGTAGCATAAAGGTAAAGGTTTCCCCTGTCAGTCATGGGCGACTCTAGAGGGCAGTGCTCATCTCCTAGCCAAAGAGCCAGTGTGTCTGAAGACACTTCCGTGGTCATGTGGCTGGCATAACTATACACTGAGATGCACAGATGCTGTTACCTTTCCCACCGAAGGTGGTACCCATTTACCTACTTGCATTTTTACATGCTTTCAGAGTGCTAGGTTGATGGCAGCTGGAGCAAGTAACAGGAGCTCATCCCATTATGCAGCAGCTCTTGAGTCTCAAACTTGAGCTGCCGACCTTCCAGTTGACAAGCCCAGAGTCTTAACCACTCACACCACCACCCACCTAATAGGTAGTATAGATCATAATAAACAAAGTCTACGCAAACCTGAGACCAACTTTCATGTCTCTATCTGCCTCGTTCTAGTTGCCAACTCTTTACAGGAATTAGCAGTTAAGATAGCAACTCAGAAATTCTTAGCACTTTAAAAGCTGTTTGGAAAAACTAGTTGCCACCTGCAGCTGAATGCTAATGTGGTCGTGCTAATGCTAATACAGTATAACTGTTTAGCTATACAATTGCAGCTTTAGTTCACCTTGAGCCCGTATTTATATCTTTAAGAAAGAAACCAATAAAAATCTATGCAGATTTACTTTTACAGATTTACTGAAATTCCAGTCATGATTTTTTTTCCCAGGTTTTCAACCCCGAACATTATCCTGTGTATTTATTACACAATTTTCCTACTGTACGTCTCTATTCTGGGTACAGCAAATAATAATTTCAAAGAAGTATTTATACTGTATATGTGTATGTAATAATACCAATCCCCAATCAAAATAAAGAATGGCTTTTTTTCACACAACATGACCAAGCACCATCTTTTCCAGACCTCAGTTAATTATATAAATTAGTAAGTCACTGCCACCTGTTGCAATGAGATCTATGAAGAACTTCTGAGGGCTGCATCCTTAGATGCCGGACATTGCTTTTGTGTTTTTATTGTTTTAATAGTTGTGATATGGTTCATTGCTCAGAGTCAATTGGATTGAGATAGACTGCTATAGAAATTGAAGGAAGGAAGGAAGGAAGGAAGGAAGGAAGGAAGGAAGGAAGAAAGGAATAGGTGCTTAGTGGAAAAATAAAATATTTTATACTTTGAAGGCAAAAAAAAAACTCTCCAATATTATAAGCTTGGTAGTAACAGTGAAAAAATATGGCAAAAACTATGGGAACTATTTCTAAAATCACTGGCTTGCTATTTATTTACAGGTTGGAAGAAAATTATATTGTCTGTGAAGGAGTTTGTTTGCCCCGATGCATCCTTTATACGCACTACCTGGACTTCTGCAGGAAGGAGAAACTTGAGCCTGCTTGTGCTGCAACTTTTGGGAAGGTAAAGAAGGCATTTTGCTCCATTTGCTTTATTTTTATATTATTTATTTATTTATTCATTAAATGTATATGCCACCAAAATCCGAAGACTCTCGGTGGCTAACAACAGTAAAAAAAATCAATATATTAAAAACAATTAAAATAGAAATTTAAAAAAAAACATTAAAACAAAATAAAAAACCCAGTAAACTAGCGAGGTAGGCAAAAGATTTAGAATATAAAAAGGGGGGTGAGGATGGCTAGGGATCAATTAGTCACCTCCATGCTAATAATGAGCCCCCCCTGGAGCCCCAGGCCATCTCGCAGAGCCAGATCTTAAGGCCTTTCCGGAAGGCCATCAGGGAGGGGGCAGCCCTCAGCTCAAGGGGCAAGATGTTCCCTAGGGCAGGAGCCACCGCAGAGAAGGCTCTTCTCCTAGACCCCACCAGCTGAAATTCCTTAGCCGACGGCAACCAGAGAAGGACTCCTCTGCTGCTTCTGGTGGGCTGGCAGCTCCCCATGGGGGTGACACGGTTCCTCAGATAGCCTGATCCAATGCCATGGAGGGCTTTGAAGGTCAATGTTAACACCTTGAATTGCACCCGGAAGCAAACTGGTAACCAATGCAGCTTGTGGAATAAAGGTGTTATGTGGGCCAATCTATTGGCCCCTAAAATCATCTGCACAGTCACATTCTGCACCAGCTGCAATCTCCGGATACTCTTCAAGGGAAACCCCATGTAGAGCACATTACAGTAGTCCAGGATTGAGATGACGAGGGCATGAGTGACCGACTGTAGGGACTCCTGGTCCAGGAAAGGGCGTAACTGGCGCACAACACGAAGCTGTGCAAAGGCTCTCCTGACTGCACTCACAACCTGCTCTTCAAGTCGGAGTCACGAATCCAGGAGAACCCCCAAGTTACGCACCAGATCTATTTGGGGTAGTGCAACCCCATCAAGAGATAAGGGTGGAAATGTCTTAGGACCTGGACCCCCCCACCACCAAAAGCCACTCCATCTTGCCAGGGTTGAACCAAAGTCTGTTGTTCCCCATCCACCCCTGAACAGCCTCCAGGCAACAAGTCAGGGCCAGGACAGCATCACTTGGGTCACCAGGGAAGGAGATGTAAATCTGGGTATCATCAGCACACTGATGATCCCTTATCCCATGGTGACAAATTATCTCACCCAGCGGTTTCATGTAGATGTTAAAAAGGAGCGGGGAAAGCACCAAGCCCTGTGGCACCCCAAAAGTAATGGCCGAGGGCTGGACCTCTCCTTCCCTATCAACACTGATTGGGACCAGCCACAGAGAAAGGAGCCAAACCAGCGCAAAACTGCACCACCCAGCCCCAGCCCCCACAGACGATCCAACAGGATACCATGGTTGATGGTATTGAAAGCCGCTGAGAGGTCAAGGAGGGCTAGGATGGATGCATTACCTCCATCCCGTTCTCACCAGAGATCATCCACAAGAGCAACCAATACTGTCTCCGTCCCTGACCGGGCCTGAACCCAGACTGAAAAGGATCCAGAAAATCCATTTCCTCCAGATCCTCTGCAGCTGCCAGGCGACCACTTTCTCAACCACCTTGCCCAAAAAAGGCAGGTGGGAGACTGGCCAATAATTATCTAAGCAGGTGGAGTCCAGGGATGGTTTTTTTAACAGAGGGCGAACCAGGGCCTCTTTGAAAGGTCCCGGAAAAAACCCTGTTGCAGTGAGGAGTTAATCACTGCCTGGACCCACCTGCTAGTCACCTCCCTGGAGTCTTTCACCAACCAGGAGGGACAAAGATCTAACTGGCAAGTGGTCACAATGACTGCATCAAGGACCCTGTCCACTTCCTTAGGAACAACAGGATCGAATTGCTCCCAGATTACTGGGCAAGACTCCTCCCTTGGCATCTCCACTGGATCTACCTCGCAACCAGTGTCCAACTGGGACCAAATCCGAGCGACTTTATCTGACAGGTGCTCCGCAAATTCTTTCGCACGGCCCTGAAGAAAGACAGTCGGTTCCCCCCCACCTAGAAGGGAGCGGGTGACCCTAAACAGAGCCGATGGGCGGCACTCTGCAGATGCAATAAGGGCAGAGACATAATCCCATTTCTCTGCCCTGATCACCACAAGATAGACTTCGATGTCCGATCTGATTCTTCCCTTGTCTTCCACCAGCAGCGCTCCAGGCATCTCTTCACCCTTTTCAGCCCCCTTATCTCTTCCGTGAACCACGGAGAGTGCCGAGAACGCTGGATGGAGAGAGGCCACATAGGCACGACCCGGTCCAAAGCCTCGGCCGCCTTCCGATTCCAAGACGCAACCAGGGCTTCCACAGGACTGTGCAGCAATGCCCTTGGGACTTCCCCTAGCTCCTGATGATTGGGGGAATAATATCAGTATCTAATATTAGTAATCACGCTTTATGAAAGTTGTATGCCTCCTGACTTAAAAGGCTCTGGGAAGCTCAATCAATAGGCAGGAGAAATAATTTCATGGAGAAATAGAATTACAGAATCTCAGAAAGGAGATAGAAGAAAAAAAGAGAATTAAAGCACTTTGAGCTCAATTGGCAATAAAACCTTTTCCTTCTCTGGTCCTGCTGGTATAATGGGCAAGGAGGGTCAAGAGCTACTTTCAGTCTTGAAAAAAAATTCTTGAGTGCCCCAGGTCCTCGACAATAATAAAATTCCCGTGTTTCTGCTCTTAATTCTTTTTCTCCTGTTTTTGATTGGCTTCTTATCTCCTTTCTCTCACTGTGTCTCTGAAGGCGCAGAAGTAGACAGCGGAGTCCTTCAGATGACTGGCAGGTTTCTCCAAATGGAAAGTCCCGTTTTTCTTGCTTTTATCAGGAATCAGAGTAGCCTGGAAGCCTTGGGCTTTGTTACCATGCCATGCCAAAAGGAGTCTCAAAGGCTGGCCAGGAGCCTGAATGTACCAGAATGTGTATGGTGTGTTACCATATCCTGTTTCATATGAACAATTGAGAAAGATAGGTTGTCCTTCAGTAACAGTCACAATGCCAGATGTTTGCTTCACTGACTGTCCTGTGCTTCCTTCTGGAAAGAAGATCAAAGCAGATGGCATGAAGTTAATTGGAGAGACAAATGGTTTCCTCTCCCTCTGTTCAGAAATAACCTTGGTGCAGCTTGGACCTACTTTCATGTCCTCAAACATCTGTGCTAATTATGAGGGCTATCCTGGACGAATTCCTTCCTAGTATTATATTCTTTCCATCATGCCCACCATCAAGCACTCTGAACACACACAAACACACACACATTTCATTTCAGCTGAATACTTCTGTTCCTGGAATTCTTTGCTGATCATTTACTGCCCATTTGCCAGAGTAAGATTCCTGGGAATCCTACTCTACAAAATTTCAAAGAAACGGACAGCTGAAAGTAAGCTCAGCCAAAATATATAGTCCAATATTGTGAGGAAATAAGTACTTACTTAAAACTGAGATGATGACGGTGATGATGACGATGAGCAGAGTCCACAGATGCATGTTTCCAAATGAAGAATGGAGTTAGAATCCCGAAAAATATCTTTGGAGGACTCCAAAGCTAGTGTAGTCACCTTCACTGTTTTCCTGACAACTTTGCTCTGAGAGAGATTTAGAGGCTACACAGCTCTTTCCCTTCACAAAGAAATTGTCTAACATGTAAATTTGGTGGGAAAAGGAAGACAAACCACAGGATATGGTTCACCGAGGATATGTGCTAAAGATGATATCAAGTGGGTCACCTGGTAAGATTCATGTTGTCTCTCAAGATTGCCATCCTGTGTTTTAAAGTAGGCATAAAAAAATAACTTGGCTGAAGTGTTAAATGTGAATTCTGAAAGAAACATATATTATTGGCTAGCTGAAAGTAGAGGAAATTTGGAGGATAACTAGATGAGAGGGAGGGAGAGAAGGCGAGAGAAAGAGAGAGATCTGCATCCTATGAAATGTGAGATGGAAAGGATCATTTCAGAGTCTGAAAGGGTTAAAATGAATCCAAATGCTCACAGTGGTTGCAGATGGGCAGCTTGCAAAGTCATCACCTCAATGACATGAAAGCATCCTCTGCACGAATTTGGAACAAGATGTTCCAAATGGTTGGATAATATTTTCTATCATCCCAGCCCAAATCTTATCATTCTTGGTACAGGCCCTGAAGGACTCGTAATCCAATATATCCTGAAGGACTAATATGATTTTCTACTTCTCGGTTCCATTGCAAGTTTGATCTGGATGAAAGCCCATCTATATCCAGGGACCTTAATCCCAAAGGAACTATTGCAACTTCAATCTCACTTTCGTTGCTTTTCTCTCCCTTTGGGCCTTTTTCGCTTAGCCTCTCATCTACTTTGTCTCGCTGTGTCTCGTAAAGCACATACAGAAGTAGACAGCAGAGTCCTTCAGCTGACTGGCAGCTTTCTGCAAATGGAAAGTCCCTTTTAGCTTGCTTTCATCAGGAATCTGAGTAGCATGGAAGCCTTGGGCTTGGCTAGCATACCATGCCAAAAGGAGTTTCAAAGACTGGCCAGGAGCCTGAATGTACCAGTATGTGTAATGTGTGTCAATGTATCCTGCGTGATAGGAACAGTCGAGAGAGACAGGTTGTCCTTCAGTAACTGTCACAATGCCAGCCATTTGCTTCACTGACTGTCCTGTGCTTCCTCCTGGACAAAAGAAGATGCAGAAGGCATGAGGTTAGTTGGAGAGGTGGGCAAGCAGGTCCATCCCCATCTTTTCAGAAACAACCTTAGTGCTGCTTTCTTGCTATCCGCGAACATCTGTGCTAATTATGGGCGCTATCCCAGACACACATCTTCCCAGTTTTATGTTCCTTCCAAACTGCCCACCACAAACATACTAAATGCACAGAGAGAGAGAGAGAGAGAAGCGTAACTAACCCATAAAAGAAGGAGCAAGAGTGTTTTTGTGTACAAGGGGACGTGTTTAGAGAAGACTCTCACATCTGATTGCAGCGAGACTCTTATATGCACAAATATGGAAAGAGGTTGGAACAGCCCCATTTTAACGAGGGAATCTTAAAGAGGAGGGTAAATTTATAGTTGATAAATTTATCAACTGATAAATTTATAGTTGCGGTGGAGAAGATCAAAAGTTGCTTTCTGGAATATTTTCCTTCTTCTTTTTTTCTCTCTCTCCATTCACTATTTTCCTTTACTTTTTTTTCTTTTTCTCCACTTCTACTGCTTTTATAATTGTATAAAATTGTGCAATAACAAAATCATTCAAAAACGGAGACTCACACCTGCCTGCAACGGTAGGTAAGAAAGACCTTGGAAGAAAAAGCCAAGAAATGCTGCCTAGAGAACAATCAAATAATTGATAGCATAATCTGCAGCTGGACGGTGGGTGGGGTGAGAAGCTCAGAAGACACACTTCATAATTTCTTGAGCTATAAAGGAGTTGGCAAGGTATTTGTACTTTCAGCCTTCCAAAATTCTGTTAACATAGCTTTCCAACAAAGTAGAATTAGCTCATTGTGTTTCGTGTCTGGTCTACCTAGTGAGGCTGTACTAGTTCAAGGCACTACCCAATCATTTTCTTCAATGTTGCTATCAAAGATTTCTTACTTCTAAATTATTTCAAAACAAAATTGAGGAAACATATATATTGGATAGTACAAATGTTCAAAAGACCCAGCATCCATATACAGTGTTTAGAATTACAACAAACTGTAGTTTGAAATCTTTCTCTAGCAAAAATATATACTATGCATTTCAGTTGAACACTTCTTCTGAACACTTGAAGTGTTCAACTGAAATGCATAGTGTATATATATATATATATTTTTTTTTCTTGTTCCTCAAATTCCTTGAAGATCATCGACTGACAATTTCCCAGAGATCTTCCAGGGGATCCTCCTTTACCTGAACTCAAACAACTGAAGATATGCTGAGCCAGAACTTATAGTCCAACATTGTGAGGAAATAAATACTTACTTAAAAGTGAGATGGTGATGATGATGAGCACAGACCACAGCCACATTTTTCCAAATAAAGGATGGGGTACAATCCCCCAAAATATGTTTGGAGGACTTCCAGGCTTGTGTAGTCACCTCCAGAGCTTCCCTGGCAACTTACCTGTGAAAGGACGTAGAGACAATACAGCTCTTTGCTTCAAAAGGAAATTGGCTATTAAAATGTAAATTTGGTTGTAAAAGGAAGACAAACCACAGGATATGGCTCACAGAGGATATGTGCTAGAGAAGATATCATGTCAGTCATCTCGTAAGACTCAGTTGTCTCAAGACTGCCACCATACGTTTTAAGGTAGGTGTAACAAAGTAGCTGGGTTGAAAGAAGGATAACAATGCAAAAGGTAATTTCTAAAAAAAAACACCTGACATTATTGCTCACCCAGAAGGAGAATAAAAAAGTAAGGGAGGGAATGATGGAAAGGATGAGTGAGAGAGATCTGTTTCATATGAAAGGGTTAAAATGGAGAAACGCATTCCAAAGTTCAAAGAACTTCCAGATGGACAACTCATAATGTTATCACCTAAATGAGGACGTGAAAAATTTCCTCCTTTTTTTCTCTCCCTCTTCTTAATGTGTGAGGAGCACAATGGAAATAAATAGAAGAGAATACATGTAGTTCAAGTTGGATTGGGGAGTCCTCGGTATTCTCTGAGCATGGTTGTTTGCTTTCAGATATTCATTACAACACCAGATAACATGGACATGTTTTAAAATCCCAAAGGACCCAATGAGAAAGATCTGTTGGCAATCCCCCAAGTCCTTCAAAGTTACACTGCCCCAAAACTAGCAATAGGGCTTTCCTTCAACATTTGGACAATGAAGGGATTGAAAGGAAACAGTTTCTCAATTGTCCATATCGCTTAACAAATAAAATGGAAACAGATATCTCTGTTTCAATGAATTCAAATTCTCACTGACACATGCTGCTGATGGTATGATTTAACTCCTGTCTAAGATTGCTAATTTAAAATAAAGATGACAAAGATGGCCTGTAGTCATAAAAGCTGCATCTCTATTGCTTTAAAAGCAAAGGACAATAAGGACAAAAGCGCTACAAACTGAAAGGAATGGGATATTCTAGACAGACCGAAAAATATGTGATTGTGACATGTACAGATAAGAATCCCCAGAAGACCTGAAGGAGGTGGTGAGATTCATCAGAAGAATAATTTGTCACTAGGTTGTTAAGTAGAAACTGACTTCTCTGTGGGAGATC
>JANHZU010003782.1:30452-48539 GCA_032468055.1 Acrochordus granulatus
AAAGAGGAAGGTATATGTAATCTTATGAGAATTATAAAAAAAAACACCTTTGGATAAAAACTCTGAAATTGGAAAAAGTCTTGCAAGAATGCTCAGCATGCACAGAATGTCGATTGTTGGAGACAGAAAATAAAACAAAAATGGAGGAAATGGAATAGCATCTCCTTGAAATAGTATAACTGCTTGGGTGTCTGGTACTTTTGACTGGGGCATGAAACTATTTTACTGCAACTCCCACTTTCTAAGGCTAATAATCATTTCTCACTATTAGTTAAAATGAATTTAACAAAATTAGCTGCTTATGTATAGACTTACATATAGCTACAGGACATAAATAGGCAGAGGAATAATTTTTGTAGATAGTATATGAATAGTATATGGAGTCTCAGCCTTACAAAGATACTCCATTCTGTGTGAGATGTTCTTCGAACAGAATGTTCCCTGCTTAAAATGTATCCTGGGTAGATGTAATTACGTTAAGAAAGCATCATCAGTCGTTTGATCCCAACAGTTCAGATAAAACAAGAGTTTTCCACTGGTCTTTTTAGTTCGGCATGCCATATTAATAAAGTACCTTAGTCCAGAATATTAGCAATACTGTGATTTACATAGATGGGCCAATTAGAATAGATGTTGTAAGAGGAGAACTTACAACAATGAATTTACCAGTTTCAATTCTTTAATATTTGACTTTCTTTTTAGACAATTCGCCAGAAATTTCCTCTCCTCACAACTAGGCGGCTGGGTACAAGAGGCCATTCAAAGTAAGTTCGATTCCATATCTTGTTCTTCAGAGCTATACTTTTAAAATTCATACTTACCTAGATAAAGCCTATTTTAATGTCAATAGGTAGAATTCCAGTGTGTTATCAACTGAAATACTTTTTTAGAGTAACCAAATCCAAACTTGATGGTGGTCCACATTTTTTTGAATTTCAATTCCCACAGTTCTCCAAGAGGCGAAAATGCCATGTTGACTAGGGACTGTAGGAACTGAAGATATCTGAAAGACAACCAGATTTGTGGAAATCAAGTTGTATTGGCTTTGCTTATCGAGAACCATAATTTCCCAATTCTCATGTGCTCCAGACCCTTATAATCCCTGAAAACCCTTTATAGAGAGTTGGGATTGTAAACATATTTGGGATGCAATGGAAGAGATTGTGAGGTGATGGAAATAGTATATTTCTGCAGAAATATACTACAGAATAATATAATACAGAATAGTATATTTCTGCAGAGAAGCTCTCATTATGCATTTGTTTATTTGTTTATTGTGTGCCTTCGAATCAGTGTTAACCTTAGTGACTACCTGGACAAGTCCCTGCAGTTTTCTTAGTAAGATTTGCCATTTCTTCCTTCCTAGGACTAAGAGAGAGAGAGTAACTGGCCCCAAGTCACTCAGCTGGCTTCATACCTAAAGAACTCAGGGCTCCCAATTTCTAGCCTGGTGCTTTAATTACTACATCACACTGGCTGAATATTTTTGTTTAAACATATAGCCAATGCAGTCTCTCCCACACTTTTCCTATGGGAAAGACTTCAACATGAAAAATCCTTGAATGAACTTCCCAACCATGAAGTTGTTTGAATATGGAATATGGAAAGAAGTCCATTTCCCAGCAAATGGGTACTGAGAAAATGATAAAAAGAGCTTTGGGAATAATTGATGAACACTTTTGGGGGCAAGAAAGGAGCATGTAATTTTCACTCCATATCATGCTTTATCACCAATCATTTCTTCATTGGTGGTAGCTATTGTAATAAGGCAACTTTAAAAAAAAATTAGTCCAGCCCCTTCCATACTGAGTGACACAATGGTTTTGGAAAGACAAGTTGGATTAGGCAGAACAGTGTACATATATTTTGGCTGATAGGGAATGGAGCCAAACAATACCTGCAGGAACCAAAGGTACTCATTTCCTATCTACAATAGAGGCCTTATAATGATAGAGGAATTTATTGCATCAGTAATGTGTTTAATGATTACTGACTTGGAGGAATTCTCTTTTGAGTGGAAGGAAGAGACTTGAGTTAAAAATAGAACGAATGCCTCGCACTTCCCGTATCTTTCTGTTTGGAGAAGATAGCATACTTCCCAAATTTTTCATTTGTAGTCCCAGCTGCCCTCCTTTTCTGCATCAGGGAGAGCCTACTTTTTTCAAAAAAATTTTTCTTTCTTTCTTTTAGTTGTGTCCAATTCTCGGAGACTGCCTAGACAAATCTCTGTGGTTTTCAGAACCTTGCCTCCTTCCTAGGGCTAAGAGAGAAGGTCACCCAGCGGGCTTTGTGCCTAAGGTGGGACTAGAACTCATGGTCAGTGTTTTCTAGCCTGGTGCCTTAATCACGACACCAAACTGGCTTTCATCTAACTATAACTGCCACAGTGTTTTTTGGAGTTTCAGATGGAATTCCTTCATAGAGATGTTAGGCAGCATTCAGTAGAGCGTGCCATTGCTACTGTTAGATCATCACCTTTGACTGCTAGTTCTTGCTGTCATATGAACAGACAAAATGAGGTATGAGGACAAAATCAAGGGTCTTGGGCAGGAAGAGGTGAAGAAGAAAATATCAATTTGAAATGAGTACAACAGGGCTCCTAGATCTGTAATGCAAAAAGTTGGGTTACCACTAGATGACTAGATGTTTCCATCAAGGGAGCAATCAAAATGAAACCAAATGGTGGAAATCTAAGGAAGGGGAGTCAGCAGAGATCATATACAATGATAATACTACTCTAGAGAAAGTTGGGTGCATATAAACCCAGTGGAAATTAATGATAAAAATAAATTAGGCCTGCTTAAATCAGGGTTTAGTTGTAGCTAACACGCTCTGAGTGAGAGCAAACTTCAGCAATGTTTCAGGGTCTTCCTTTTAGGTAATGTGTGAATGGGTCAGAGAAGACCCTCCTTGGGGGCTGTGAACTTCAGGTACAGTTTAATTTTGGGTATAGACTTTGATCAATGCTAAATCTTAACTTCCTTCCACCTTTTCTGAAAGGCATTATCTTATTTATTAAGAGTGATTTAGTGGGTTAATAAAACTGATATGGCAGCTGGCCCTGCGATAACGAGTTATTGCAAGTCCCTGAGCAGCTTAATCATATCAATGCCTTATCAGCTATCATTTGTGTTGGCATATGCTCTGGTCAGGCCTGCTTGCAGCACAGGGACAGATGTTGGTGCACATGGAGAAAGGAGGGTGAGAAAAATCAGCCTGGCTTGTTTCTTCCTGGAAGTTTTAATGAGAGAGCTAACAATGAGCATCACTGCTTTTTTTTTTCAAACTAATACAAAGTAAACAGATCCAGCCTACCTTTTTCTACCTGTAGCTGTGTTGCCTTTTCCAAACTCATCATAAATCTGTTGCTGTATACATATGCATACATCAGTGTGTCTCTGATGTGAAACATGATATCTTTCTGTAGAATGTCATTGGTATGAAGTGCATCGTAAGAAAAAAATATCTAAAGCTCACAAATATATTACTGGTGAGTAAAGGCCTCTACCCCATTTATTAGAGGTTTGATCAGAGTTATTTCTCCTTGCTGCTCCCCCAAGAAATGAAATAACTTGGCTCTGTTTTTGGAGTCAGTCTAATATTTGAACATTTTTTCACTGTGCAGGTGCAAGAAAGAAGGAGATTTTATTTTTCTCTGTGATGCTCTGTAATATATATCAGCAGTGGACCTTATAGCACATGCCAGATATGCAGGAAGCAAAGATGCAAAAAAATCCTTCATTCTGTGCTCCAGTTCTACTTCTTGTGTAGTACTTGAACAAGTTCCTATAAGAATAAAGACAGTGGGTTTTTTTAATTTCACCTTTATTTTTTTTATAAGTAAGTAAGTCAAGATAGTGGATATGCCGAATACAGCTTGGGCCAGTCACACTCTCTCAGCCCAACTCACCTCACAGAATTGTTGTTGTGGGGAAAATAAGGAGGAGGAAGGTGAGTTAAGTATGTTCACCACCTTGAGTTGTTTAAAAATAATGAAGGTGGGATATACATACGTAATACATACTCCTATTTTCCCCACAACAACCCTGTGAGATGAGCTGTGCTGAGAGAAGGTGACTATCCCACAGTCACCCAGCCAGCTTTCATGCCTACAGTGGGACTAACACTCTAGTCTTCTGGTTTCTAGCCTGGTGCCTTAACCACAAGACCAGGTTTTTCTGCACTCCAGCCTTAAATCATTTTCCATTTTACAATTCCTTTCTCCATTTTAGTCTCAATGATAGCCAGGCGTGCTCTACAGACTATGGTTAACCCAGCTACTTATTGCTGCTTCTTTTTCCTTCTCATCCATGCTGGGAAAGAAAACATCAGTTGTATTCCTTTCTGTGGGCCTGTCCGTCAAGGATGGGTGACAACATGGTGAATGGTGGAATAGTGATTTTACCATTCTTCCAATCACTTGCACTAGAAGGGGAAAGTTAGGAGTGTAAAAATATTGTCAATTTCACTCAGTTTAAAACAAACAAACATTTCACCATGCCTCTGCTGGTCCAGGAAAAAAATGAGAATTGAAGATTAAAAGAGGCAGCTTTTCGTAGCAGACAGTCCAACAGCCCAGTATGAAATGCTGTCATAGCCAGATAGCAGGGAATGGGACAGGGGGCATGCCCACCAGAGCACACCCCAATTGCAACAGAAGCATTTATGTGGGACAGAATAAAGTGGAGGTGGCAGGCCTGTCGTGCACTAGCAAAGCACTATTTTGGATGCTAAGTAAGAAAACCTAGGTAGAAGTCATCTTCTTAAAAAAATGTAGGTGCCTCATCCATACACTGGGGAAAGCAGAATGTGCGGATCAGTCCCGAGAAAAATTCTGAAATGTGCAAAGCACGTTTCTTCATTGAGACAATAGAAATATGAATGACAGGATTTTATATGTTATGCTGTCACACAGTCAACCTCCTGAAAGTGTGAAGGTTTAACCCTCTCAGTTTTCAAATATAAGCTAAAAACTAGTTTAATTTCAGTTGGCTTTGATGACAGATCTAAGTAAAATTTTGAAACTTTTAAAATTCTGGTAAAAATTTTTCAGTGAATCTATTTTAATTTAATATTTTAATTATTATTAGCTGTTCTGAGTACTAGATAAGTTGGGATAGAAATGCTTTAATTAAACAAGTGTAATGGTTCAAAGTAATTTAGTAAGAGAGATTTCAGGGGAACAGTATATTGTACCCAAGATGGGTAAATTTCAGGTCTGCAAGAATTATTGTTTTAGCACCTAAAGATCTGCACAGCATACATTATGCTTCATGTATGTTTAATTCACACATTACGAATTAAAGAATTCTGAGCTGAACTGTTTGAGTACAAGAGCTGAACCGAGTTCCCAGTTTTTTTTCACAAATTCCACTTTTGGTTTTATTTCCAGCCCCATTTTCTCCCCAGCTGAATTTGGAGACCTGAGAATGAATAAGATTGATGAGCATCTGTTAGATAAAGATTTGTTTTGAATATGTAGTGTAAGCATAAATCAGTTGACGTGTGGTCTAAAAGTGTAATTGATTTGTTTTTTTATGAAGAGAACCTGAGAGAATGAGTGAAAATTACAAGGGTAAAAGAGATTCTGAATGTGGAAAAGAACTTTTGTTTTGGTAATGTTAAAAAATAAATTTGGGGAAAAATAAATCTTGAAAAAGGGAAAGAAATGGAAGAAACTAAAATGAAAATAGAACAACTATAGGAAATGAAAGAAGATGTTGTATATGAAGAAAGATTAAAAGATAGAACGAATGGGAAATGGTCAGAAGTAACAAGAGTAGGAAATAAAATACTTTATGGAGTCTCATAAAAGCATGTGGAATAAATGTTAGTGGAAAATGAGTTGAAAGAGGCTATATGTGATAAAAAGAGTACACAAGAAAGTGATTGCTGTAAAAGATGAAGTTGAAAGATACTGAATAATGTATATAGAAAGAAAAAATGCTTGGAAAGAATGTAGTTGAAGAAAAAACATTTAAGATTAAATGGAAAAGGACACGCAAGGTGATTCTGATGGAAATAAACAAGGAGCCAGCAGAGTGAATGGAATTGCAACAGAGTTTAAAAAACAGGCATCTGGACTGGATTTTCTCAAGTAGAAGACGTTTCACCTTTTATCCAAAAGGCTTTCTCAATTCCAGAAAGTTTTTTAAAACTTTTTTTAAACTTTGTTGCGATGCAATTACCCTGGACGAGTGAGAGTCTTCACAGACAAGTTAATGGAATTAAAAAATAAAAATGATTTGGATGCAAATAAAGTGAGGGAACACTGGAAGGTGTTCTTTGAAAGATCTGTATGGGTCTTACAGTGGTATACTAAAGAGTGGAATTGAAATAAATGCTGTAAATGTTAATATCCAAGAAAAATAGGAAGAGGAATTCATAAATGCTGTGAAAACATTACAAATGATAAGGCTAGAAGGAGGAGAGATGGTGAAGCTGGAGAAATGTTAAAATATGGATGTAGTTCACAACATTAGAGAAAACAAACAAACAAAAAACCTAAGTGAAAGTGAATGCGTTTACAGCATTTATTTCTGTAAGAATTAGTATGAATCCCAGATATATTTTATTGTGCCAGAAATATTTTTAAGTTGTTTTCTGTTGGCTCTCCGTATTGAACATGAGCTAGGGTTTTTCCTCCCGCGCATCTGTGCATTTCCAAAGACTCTTCTGACCAAATGATAACTATGATATGCATGGCCGTTAGGTCTTGCTTTGCTTTCTAAGTATTAGGAAGACGAGGAATTGATACCAAAATTTTGGATTTTCCATCACCTGTAGAAGTTGTAGTTTTCAACACTTGAAGTTTTAAAGTGTATTGGCATCATCCATCACAGCTCGTGTTTTATATATCTTTGTTAATATTTCTTTTGCCCTCTATAGATATCACTACTATGGAATTGGCATTAAAGAAAGCAGTGCATATTATCATTCTGTGTACTCTGGCAAAGGTTTAACAAGGTATGTTTTTTTAAAGAAGTTTTTTTTCAAAAATATAATTAATAAAATGTTGGGTTATGAACAATCAGAAGATGAATCAGTTAGGGCCAGTCTACGCATTAATGTTCACGATCTGAAATTTTCATCACAAGATTGCTTATTACTTGGAAATGTCTAAATGGCTCTGCTTTTTTGAAGTAATGAATAGTGATAGAAAATGTACTGTGGAAAACAGCCGATTGCAGGCAACAAACTGGCCTGTGAAGCAATTTCAAGCAACTACAAATTGCCGATGTGTGTATAAATCCTCTGCATGCAGATTCCCAGGTCTTCGTAAGATAGCGATGCGTTGCTTACCAAGGGATTGATGCTTACCAGTGTACTCACCCCATATAAAGCCAAATAGACATTTACATACTTAGGCTGTCTGTTGAAAATGGCTTTACTTTCCATCTCTTAACAACTTCATATCCTTGAAAAGAAAGCATATTTGTGTGTATGTGTGTGTGTCAGATCAATGTTTTGTTGTTGCATGTACTATAGGAAAACCACAAGATGTTACACTCGTCAGAATTGCGAAGCAGAGGACAGAATTATTCCCTAGGACTGAATTAAAATGGCTCTGCCGCGAGGCTGCCAATTCTGCAAGATTTTTTCCAACAGTTCTAATTACTCTGTCTTGCCAATGTTGTAGTTTTTAGTGAAGGTTCAGAAATGAAAATGGTCATTGTCTAAAATTAATTATTCCTTTCTCATATATAATTTTATTTAAAAAAAATTAAAATCATAAGTAAAAACTAATGCAAACTAATATAGATTAAGGAATACAAAAGAAAAAGAACTCAAAGAGAGTGTTAAAAGGACAAGAAAGAAAGAAAAAGTAAAATAGAAATAGAAAAGAAAAGAGACACAATTTTCTTTCCAGCATTTATAAGTACAATTATAAATTTACTTCTTTCTCTAAAGTTACATCATGCTTCTCTTCTTTGTATAATCTATCCTGTCTAATCATTAAAACCATAAATCCTAAATTCCTTTTTTTTCTGTTTTATATAAAAGTTCCATAGGGGTTTATGACCCTTCTTGTTGTTCACATTTCCAACGTACGTTTGAAGTGCTTTTATATATTTTAGTCATGAAATTAACTATTCCTATAAATATTTGCAGACATGATATCGTTGCTGATAATGTTGTATTTAATGCTGTCTATTGTCATAGTAAACTTTAATATAGCATTCTTTTCTGAAATAAAAGTAAAATATTTTGGTTTTCCAAGGTTTTCTGGAAGCAAATTGAAGAATGAGGTGAGTACCCTCAACTCTGTTGTTTTATCTTTTAGATGTGCAGTAATGAGAAAAGCTTGACAAAAAGTCTCACATTGTTATATTTTTGAAGGAAAAGTTACTCTTAATGGTGAGGTAAAAGAATCACACCTGGAACTGAAATACAAGTTTCCAGAAATATGAATGTATTAATTGCATAAACGTTTCCCTTGCTGTCACAATGCTCCTGGCTTTTCATTTTATTTTCCATTTCCTTAATTTTCCAGAATGTATTTTATCATTTACTTGGAAAATAATATTTCCAGATTGCTCTTATCTTAAAAAATCACCATATACTAATAGGTAATTGTTCATCTGAAGCCATATTGACTCATGACAGCTTTTAAATGACCTAATGTTTATGTCAACATACAATGGGAACCACACATCACTTCTTTCATTAGCTCCTTATCTCTGTTTGAGTAGCCTGATGTTCAAGCTAGGTATAGCTTGAATAACCTTGGTTTCTTTACTATAAAAGGAGTGCACCTAGACTGTTAACTGAAACTGTTTCTGGATTGGGAGGCTGACCATGATCCATTAACAGAGTGCCAACCTTAAATGGACATTAGGTGTGAGACTGCATATATGTAATATGCTCAATTAAAATAAACTCTGAAGATATATATACAGATATGTAAAGAATAATTCAATCGAACAACTTATGTGTTTCTCTTACATTATTCATATTTCATCTTCTTGGCTTAATGGCAAAAATTATGAGATTCGAAACACGAAGCATTCTATTATGGATGCTTAGAAGAGACTTATTCAGTTTATGACCTTAATAAGGTCCATCAGTAAGTGCCAATCTTTTTATTTGCTGATTTTGTAAAAGGAAAATGTGAACCATAGTTTCAGTCAGTTTTAAAAAATATTTTCAGAATTCTCACAGCTTGGTTCAGCTAGAAGGTGGACCCCCTGTCATGTGACTTGAAAATACTTCTTAAGAATTCCAGGAAGTAGTGCCATGCCATTACTTATCATCACTGTCTCCATCATTGATTGGGGAGAAAAAATAGATGCCTCCATATGTAAAAACAAGAAAGCCAGTACTGAGTGGATCTTCAAAATAAATATCTCACTTTTTGGAATTCTCAAATTTGGCAGTGCCTCAGTATACGTGGGAATGTCTGCTGTGAATCCAAAACCAAATATAAATTTTAATGGGATTCACTTTTTTAGAACATTTGGGTAAGGTTTTTTATTATGGTTCATCTCACAGTCAGCAAGGTATTTAGAGTGGATTTGGCATTTTTGTCCAAAGGCAGATGTTATTTTTAATTATGTATCTTCTCAGGATGTAAGATGTTCCAGATACAGCTGCCTTTTGCAATTGACTGATAGTGATTTTATCAATGCCAATGGTGGTCAAGTGGTGCTACAGATATTTTGGGATTGCACCCAAGTTGCTTATTACTATTGGTACTATTATTATTATTCCCACATTTTTCATTTCTGATCTCACCTAGATATGTCTCCTATTTCTTCATCCTCTCTTTCTCTTTTAAATCTACAGATCTTGTAAGATGAATACATTATGCAAGTCTTACTGATATTATAATACATATAAACATGTGAATTTATTTTGATGTGAAAATTTATTTAAGCAGATAGTTTCAAGTTTTGTATTATATATTAAATGTTATACATACATGTTAAAGGCTGGGTGAAGGAACTTAAAGAAACACTTAAGGGAGAAAATGTTTAAAAATATCTTTCAGTTTCTGTATCTTTTCTTTCATCATCCTTTTGCCTTCCTGACCTTTGTTGCTGATAGAAAAATGCATGGCACAAAGGATGCATGGATAGGGCCTGTTTATTCTTGGAAACATTTCTAACTAATTGCATTTCAGTATGAAGGAGAAAAGAAAGTAGTCTGGTCATCCAGCAAAAATGTCCGAATGGTCAATATAGAAGAAATTCTCCAAGGTCTCTGCAAACTTAGTAGAGGCAAAATTTGCTGAAGTTCCAGAAACTTGTTCTGATGGAGTCTTTGGCTGAATGCAGGAGAAGGCTTGGGATTCTTATAGAGGGAATTCCTGAAAAACAACAGGAAGTTTGGCTGCATGAACAAAAGTCTGTGCACACATGATATTGGGCAATCTGACTATTCATATTCAGCACAATCCTCGTAGCATGTTATGAGCAGATGTTTGTAAAGTTATTTCATACATTTTTAGGGTGGATTTACTCGGAAGTATTCCTTAAGCTCCAAAACTGGGACTCTCCTTCCAGAATTCCCCAGTGCTCAACATCTTGTGTTGGACCAGTGTATCTCTAAAGACAAGGTAAAATGTGAAATGTTTACATACTAAATTGACTTCTAAATTTATACTTTTTATTCCACCTCTGCTCTCAAATGATTCACTGTAGTGATACGAAACAGCTAGAAATGTTTGTAATTAAACAGACTTGACTGATTTACAGCAGGAACAAAACTTTACTATCGCACTTTAAAGGGCTTTCCATTGGAACAGTGGTTGAATTATTTACACATTAACTTGCCTAATATTTTACAAACAGATAGTATTTGTACTGACAAAGGCAAAACAAAGAAATGGTTAAGGGTCCTATCCATTCGAAATACCATGGACTAATTTAACACTGATAAGGCAGAAGCAAATTATTTGAGGCAAATTATGAAGTGGATTTTCTCTTTCTTGTTTGGTCAATGAACAGAAGTTACCACTCCTGCATTTCTTTATCATTTGAAAATGATGTACATATCATTGTGACTCTTAAACAGTGCTCCTGATGTGGCTGATTCCTTGTTTTTCTTTGTTAACCAACTTTAAACAATTATTTTTTGATTATTAAACCAATAAGATACAAATATCAGTAATCCTGTGATTTTCCACATACAGACACACACGCACACAGAGATATACTGTGTTAAATCACCAATCAATTTTATTTCAATCTTGACCAGTATAAGATATCAAATACATATAATTAATCTGATTCCTTGAAGTAAATGCATAAAATATATTTACTATAAATACTCATTTTATTGTATTCACTATAACTAAATAAGTATATTATTCAAAAGTATATTTGTATGTATATATGTATGTACATTCATGCACACAAACACACATATGAAAGTCCAAATTTGTAACGAAAGTCTAAGATCTGTAAAACACTAAAAAAAAACCTGAACTGATGTAACTTGAAACTATCTGACCCTAACCTTAACCATA
The DNA here is from genome assembly GCA_032468055.1 of Acrochordus granulatus. Classification (NCBI taxonomy): domain Eukaryota; kingdom Metazoa; phylum Chordata; class Lepidosauria; order Squamata; family Acrochordidae; genus Acrochordus; species Acrochordus granulatus. The sequence goes on from JANHZU010003782.1 coordinate 41,923, forward strand.
GAATAATACATAACCAGGTCATAACATTAATTAAACCATCGTATAGTCTTTAAATAGGAAAACCAGATATCTAGGAACTACGCTGAAAGTACAAATATTGCTGAATAAGCTGAATCAGTGCTTATTAGCAACCACTTCTTGCCTTCTTTTATGTGCTACCACATATCACTTGTAAATAATGAAAGAATCAATGTCTAGAAGTAATAAAGCAGCCTTTTGAGGAATGGATTGAGGAATTAGCGCATTGCAAGCATCTGAATAATGTGCACTGTGGAGGAGAACATGTTTAATAGTGAACCTGGCCAGAAGGCATATATGATCCATTAGGAATCTTCCTGCATCTTTCTTCCAATACATCTGAAGAAAGGTCCCTAAAACGTAACCATATGTTGGTACTCCTGTGTTTAAGAAACTCGGTCTCAGATTGGAAGCACATACAGCCATGTGTCTATGACTTTCACTCATAGGAAGAACTGGGACTCAGTGTGCATTATATGTTGCTTTATGGGAGGTATAGTTTGCATTTTTACATGCTTCCGAACCGCTAGGTTGGCAGGAACTAGACAGATAACAGGAGCTCACCCGGTTACATGATGGTTCTCTGGTCTCGAACTTGAGCTGCAGATCTTCCGGCTGACAAGCCAGCGTCTTCACTGCTCACACCACCATATCCCACTGAAAGTAAATAGGCGTGTTACATCCTTGTTTCACTGCATAAGATAAACTTAGCATGAAAGGAGTGTTGTGGACAATCATCAAGATTGTATTTATATATTTTGTAACTAATGTTAGTAGAGCCCTGGATCAAAAATTGTTCCTTGATTTGATGATGTATTTCAATCATCACTATGGATTATATTAAAGAATGGGATCCTCGTGTCAGTTACCAAACCATTTTGGAGATTGAAATATAGGGTTTTATTTTCAAATAGAATTTCCAGTTTTGTATGTGTCCAGTTTAACGTATCATTCCCTCATTTTGCTATAGGTTTGGACAATTCTGGTATTATTTTATTTATTGGATTGCAAGAATCTGCCTCTGCGTGCTTAAAATATTTTTTTAAAAATAATTTTAATTTAAATAATGTTTAATTAATTTAATTTTAATGATTTAATTCATTTGATTAAAAAGCAGTTCAAGGAAACATGACTGCCCAGACCAAGCCACCTAAATAACATCCAAGAAAAAATTCAACAGGGGCTCCACCTGACTGAAACAGAACTGAACTCCAGAAACAGAGCCTGCTCTTAAGAGACTTCCAGAACATGTGAAGAGTAGGAGCCATACACATTTCCTAGGTGGGGAATGTTGTTCCAGAGGGTGGGGCTGTGACATTTTGCTCTACTTAACTGCAAAGCAATATTTTTATGGGTATTCCACGTAATGCCAGTACATAGAAGGAAAAGCTAGAAAAGAGCTAATGAAAATCTTTGCATATGTGGTACCACAGACCACTCACATTTTCTGAGCCCCCTTTCTTCCTGACCAAAGCATTAATATATCTTCCAGACTTTCATACAGAAACTAGATACACTCTTGGAGTTCACATACTAAGAATTACTTGGAAGTCGAATGAAGGCTTTTCACTACTTGTTAACTATTCGTTTATTCTGCAAGTGTCTTCTACTAATATAAAAGCTAAGCAAGATCTCCCCCAATTGCTGCCCAAATCTTTCAGCAGTATGTTTTCAAGTCCACTGATATTGCTGGTGGCTGTCATAGGTCATGGCAAAAAAGCAGTTCAGTAACAATTCTAAGTGGGTTTCGAGAGTCACAAGTAATACTCCAAAACACGTCAACATAAAAGTGTCCTAAGTTAGAACTCCTAGTGGGGAGGGATATTTTATTTATTTAAATAATGAATTAATTTATATGCCACCTATCTCATATCCAAAGCAAATCTGAGCGGTTACGGATGGCAATATGGATAAGCAAGAATGGGACAGTGAATTCCATTTTTTAAAGTTCTATCAAAGTGGAAAAGAGTCATAGCTAAAAATATTGTCTTTCTATGACTATATTAGTCCCACGAGTCATTAGTCTTTTAATTTTCGATAATGTGCAATCTATCCTCCATATTTAGCCCTCCAAATACAAAATGTTACAGAAGAAATTCCTGAAGGAAATACAAAAATCTTGTTTAATATTACTTTGTTTTAATTTAATTTTTATTTCCTAAAATAGGTGGATACCCTTATCATGATGTATAAAACTCACTGTCAATGTGTCCTTGACAATGCCATTAATGGAAATTTTGAAGAGGTAAGATCTAGAAAAAGATGTCAATCTGTTCATAATACTGTACAAGGAGTATGGCCAGAATCTCACTCATATTTTCTCTTTACGTCTCCTTCCTAGATCCAACATTTCCTACTACATTTCTGGCAAGGAATGCCAGAACATCTTCTTCCCCTGCTTGAAAATGCAATTATTCTTGACATCTTCTGTGTTTGTGACTCAATACTCTATAAGGTGTGTTGCCTTCTGTCACAATTATAAATGTTTCTTTGCAAACCAGATTCTTACTGATATGGAAAAGTTGCATTGGACTGCTTTAATGGATTAGGCAATGAAGACAAGCAGCAAAATATGTTTGATGATGTCATGCATATGCTGCCACTTAATGTACTTACATCAAATGTTGGACATAAGAATTTAATTTTGTAATCATGGTTTGTTGCAGACCCCATTGACTGCTTCAGACTGCAGGAGTAGGTGACCAAACTGAATCCTCCAAACAAATAAAAAAACAGACAAGTTCCTGTACATAGGAAACAGACACATTGGTAGGAATGTGTAGATCAGTTTGTACTCTTATTTGCAATGGGTTGAATTCTTATTTCCAGTAAATTTTTATATGCAGCAAAGTTGTAACAGGATCTGTTAGCCTGATTCCATGCACTGACATTATAAACATATTAATTTTCCTCCTTCTGTATTCAAGGTCCTTACAGATGTACTCATCCCTGCAACTATGCAAGAAATGCCAGAAGGGTAGGTAACACTGTATGTGAAGTTGTTGTGAATGTAAGATCAACACTATGATAGTTGAAATTTTAGAATAATACTTTTGTCATTTTTAAACAAAAGAAATACCAGTTCCCTCAATATAAATGATATAAGTGTGCCTATCTCAAGGACTACCAGTTCTTCAATATAAATAAGTGTATCTATCTCAAGAATTACTAGTTCTTCACTATAAATGATATAAGTGTACCTATCTCAAAGACTACCGGTTCATTAGTGTAAATGGTATACTGTATGTGCACCTGTCTCAAGAATTACCGACTGGAACCTAACCAATTATTGAGATAAATTCCTTATGGGAATGCCATTCAGTGGAGAAAGGTCTTTCTTTTCCAGAATATGGACTTTTTTCTTATAGAATCGAGATTGGTTTTTGATTTCTTGGCTTTTAGAAAAGAAGTTAAGATACATCTCTTTTAGGCTCTCTTTGACACTGCCATCCCCTTATGTTTGAGTTACCAATATAAAATTTCCTGCCTCCGTTGCTGATCCTTGTGTCTATTGCTTCTGTTTTGGTTCATGGCCGGTGGTGGTATTCTGTTTTCTGACGTGCAAGGCATGTTAAACAAAGCAAATGGCTTTGTTGCCCTCTTCTTTTCAGAATATCTCTAGCTGGCCAGAAACCATCTGTGAATCATATGATGGCAGGATGGAGCTTGAGGAGAAAGAAAGTTTTGATCTACTTTCTCCTGCTTTAGCATACTTTAAAAGCTGCTCACATCTGCAAGCCTGCTGAACAGCATAACGCATTTGTGGAGATACAGGATTTTGAAAGAGAGTTAGGTTCACGCTTTTAAAAGAGGACAATGTGGTTCTTTCAAAAGCAGACATCTCCGTACACCTGCATAAAATCTGTTTGCAAAAGCTGGAAATTTTATACATCCTTACTTGCCAGCTTTCAAAAATCTAGCGCTTCCCCAGCTTTTCCTGCAGGGAGAGAGAAAAAAAAGAAGTATGATCGAGGAAAGAATATATAGGTTTATAGTGTGTGCCCACATTAGCCTAAAGTGGCCAATAGGTGAAAGGGTGACCCTGCCATTTACTGATAACCTGATTAGGCTGCTAACAGCACAATCAGGCAAAGTACACCATATTTGACAGAGTTTGCTTCTGACAACTGTTGTTTAAGGGGAAAACAATAATATTGGCCTTAAGATGTCTCCCTTATGGGCTGAGGACAAGATGAAAACAATGTCAAAATATATAAACATTTATTTAAATATAAATGCATGACTCTGGGCAGCATTCGACATGACAACGTTTAAAAACTCCATGACAATCTAAAAACAATACAAAACAAAATAAAGAAATAAAATAAACACATGAAACCCAAGAAAGTGGGAGAACTGGCTCTATGAGATTAGGTGAGGTTAACACCTTGTCAACTCTCCCTGGGATTCCAAGTCACGTAAAAAAATGTTTAAAGGCCTTCTTGAAGATTAATGGAAATGGTGTTCACCTCACCTCAGAAGGGGATTGATACTCCGGGGGGTGGGGGTCCCTGCAGAAAATGTATGCTGTCTGGGTCCCACCAGATGGAGCTCCTTTGGAGATAAGATCTGCAGCATATACCTTCTGCCTGACCTGGTGGGATGAATAGATGTAATCAGGAAGAGGCAGTCTCTCAGATAATATGGAAATACAACAGAGTGAACAAGATGCTACTCGATATTTAGTTTATGGTTAGAGGCCTTTCAAGTTTCTTTGTGTGTTTTTTAATTGTTGTAATCTAAAGACCCCTGAGGCAATACCCTGGAGGCTGGATTTTGGATTTCTGTCTCCAAGATCAGAGGCAACATTATGGTATTGCACTGGAAACTCTGACATTAGATCTCCTTCCTTCTCCACCAATTTTGTTTGGCTTCTTCTAAAGCCAGAAATTTTGGGTTTTTGGAACATTCTGGAGCATTTAAAGTTCTTTTAGCTTTCAGTGCAACACTGACCCAGGGGAAGATTAGTCTAGATAGTGAGTTTGTCTAAATACAACTGGATCTGTTTCAGGATGGATTATAGTGCAGAGACAGCATTGATTTTGCCTGTTGCAATAACAGCATCCTGCTCAACTGGCTAAGAGTTTCAGAGTGAGAGTTTCACTTTGAGATGCTCCTCCTTTCTGTGCTCAATTTCAGTTGGTGTTAACAGGGGGTGAAAGATCAAGCTGATGACCCTTTACTTGTGAGGTGCCAGAGGGTTTAATGTTCTCATCTCTCCTTTTTAACTTCTACATGAAACCACTGAGTGGATTCAGGAAGTTTTGAGTCAGGAGTCCTTCAGACTCAAGCCCTAGTAACCTCACACATAGATTACTGTAATATACCCTACATGGAGTAGCCCTTTAAGACCATTCAGAAGCTGCATCTAGTCCAGAAGGCAGCACTGAAGCAGTATTGAGCATGCCTCATGATACCCATGTGACTCAACTGCTACATGAGCTCTACTGGTTACCATTTGGCTTGCAGATATAATTCAAGGTGCTGCTTATCACCTGTACAGCCCTTTATGACAAATCATAATAAAGAATTGCCTGTCTCCAGTTGTTTCTGCTCATCCAGTGCAATCAAGCAGAGTAAGTATGTTTCAGGTCCCATTGCTTAAGTACTGTCAACTTGTGGGGCTCAGGAAACATGCAATCCATGTCACAGTACTTGTCATTTGGAATGATGTCCCTCCAACAATCTGAATGGCTTCTATCTTGTTGACATTCAGGAAGCTATTAAAGACCTGATTATTCTCTCAGACTCTAGTTTGGCCTTGTTAGATGGTCTGTTTGTGGCTTTATATTTTTTCTGGGGCTGTATTTGTGTTATTTTTTGTGTTTTGTACTTTTCTTAAAAAGTTTTAATTATAAGCTTCCCAGAATTAAGTACCCTGCAAATTGTATAAATAAAATAAATAAACAAATAAATTCTCATATATTGGTGTAAACAAACGTTTCTTCCTCATTTCTTTCCCAGTGGTATATCACCAATAGGGCACAGGATATATTGGAATGTATAAAGTTGGATAATTCCAGGGGGATATTTAAGTTGCTCTACAGATTACTATTGTATGGTAGTAACATGCACAGAATTTATCATCCAGAAAATTAAGGAACAATATCAGGGATCTGCATTGTAGATATATATAGAATATATTCTATACATATTACAGATATAGATAGAATATATTCTATATATAGATATATCATATTCTATAGATTTATCTATAGAATAGAGAGAAATATTGAACATCTGAATTAAGTAAGACCATTCTAGTATGATCATTTAGTAAAACTTAGTACATTTTATTTAAATTTAGTACATTTTATTTAAAGGATTGGTAATATACTCTACTGATTTGTTGTTCAGTCGCGCAGTCGTGTCCGACTCTTCGCGACCCCATGGACTGCATTACGCCATGGACTGCAGGCCCCCCTGTCTTGCACTGTCTCCTGGAGTCTTCCCAAGCTCACACCCATCACACTGACTATGTGTGTGATCACACAGTCATCACACTGACTATGTGCATCACACATGCTATCTATCCATCTCATCCTCTGCCATCCCCTTCTCCTCTTCCCTTCAATCCTTCCCAGCATCACAGTCTTTTC
>JANHZU010003782.1:48639-63142 GCA_032468055.1 Acrochordus granulatus
GTCCAGTATGGTTGAACCTCTGGCAGAGCTCTCATCTTCATTAGAGCACACAAGCCCCCCAACCACAGCAAGGTGGTACCTCACTGGGGGGATACTCTACTGATACCATCAGTTATATTGCAGAGGTGGTCTTTCCTAAGTATACAGTGGATGTCTTTAAGATCAGAGGTTTGACTGACCTCATTGTTCTTGGAGTTAATCAGTTTAGCTCTCCTTGGGGCTAATTTCATTCTCATTTGAGACTCACCCCGAATAAATCTTTTGTAACTTTCAGGAGATTCTTTAGTTTGTGAATGATGAGCTCATTTCTTAGAGATTATTTTTCATTTCTTAGAGATTGGGACATTATGTAACTTGAAAATAAAATTTCTGTGGCCACTGTATGTGGTAAATAAATATTGATTGATAAAATTATGTGGGATGACCACTTATTTGATGACATTTCAAAGTCATTAAAGTTCAAGTATATTTTGGGCCTCAAAAGAAGTAATAGGGTCCTTGTTTTCATTTAGACTTCAGTTCCCCACAAGCTTATATTAATTTAAGAAGTTTGAATCCTTTTTTTCATTATTAAAATCTATTCTAAATGTGTAAAGGATTTCCTTGTGGAAGTCCCACCATCCACATGCCAGGCTGTCTTTAAATTTTCTCTTCCTGGTTTGCATGCAGTAGCAAATAGGTAGCAGCAATAGTTTTGGTAATAGTAAGCGCCAGTCTACTTTTCCTCATGAGCCAACTACAACAATCCAGTTACCCACTTTATATGGGTCCTGGAAACAGATACTTTTTGTCTCTATTCTTTTATGTTCTGTTGTAGAATTAAGTATGACAAAATATTTCAGAAGATTAGGATTGAAGTGATAGTAGTCAACTTATTCAGTCAAAATCCATTCTGTAATTTGGTGCCAAATCAGGAAATGGGAATTAAAGTTTGTACAATGGCATTGATCTAGCTTGTTGTAATGTTGTTTGCCATAGTGGAAGCCCTTGTTTTCAGTCTTCCACATCTAGTTTTCTGGTTCTGGCCATGCATTTTTTTCTGTTAAATTCAGACTGTAAAGTCTGATTTGTGTTAAGCTACTACTTTTCTGAATGAAAACTTTATTTTTTATTATTTAATATGAGCATATCCCTGTCATTCTATAGATAGATTCTAGACTCTTTTTATTTTTGTTTCAGAATATTGGCTGACATAAGAAATTTTGCTAAAAACTGGGAACGCTGGATTATTTCTGCACTAGAAAATCTACCAGAAGATCTTGCAGCAAAGAAATTACCAATTGCACGGAGATTTGTATCTTCTCTGAAGCGTCAAACCTCCTTTTTGCACTTAGCCCAGGTAGAGCTACAGTAATGATCAATACAGCATTTATTTTGTAAATCCAATATATATGTACTCATGGAAAAGTATTTGCAGAAATTCCTGCCTCTAGTAGAAATGCTATGAAACTTTGCCACAAGCTGATTAGAGAGTCCAGATTTGATTACTGCTAAGCTCAAGCTGCTTATGTAAAGTACTTATTTACAGGTAGCCATTAACAAGCACTTGTTCAGTGACCATTTGAAGTTATGATGGTGCTGAGTGAATGATGCTTTACAACTGGACTTCAAAGTTCTAGCTGTCCCAGCTTCCTCATGGTCATGTAATTTCAGTCTAGGTCCTTGACACCAGCTTGCATTTACAATGGTTGCAGCATCGTACAGTCATATGATCACCATCCGTGACTTTCCCTGTTGGCTTCCCACAAGCAAAGTCAATGTGGAAGCTGACAGTGAAGTCACTCCTGTAAGTTGCTCCCGTTCCTGCTGTGTGATGTATGGTAATGAGGTCTGCCTCATTGTCATCACATTTTGATAAAGTCCATATTTGTGGATTACTTAATTCATTCCTAATGTTCCTTGAATGCTTCTTTTATTTGTTCCACTTTTCTTAGGGGAAAATCAGACAAGATTATTCTTTTTTAAGAACAGAATGTTAAGTATTTATGAACTTCTGTGCCATTGACTCTGTTTCTAACCTTCATATAGTAGGGATAACATTTTAAGCATTCCTAATTATACAGTCCACTCTGGACAGCAGATGTAGGAATAAAAAACCCATAATAATAATTATACTTAATTAATAGTTAATAATAATAACAATAATAATTTATAACATAATAACAAGATAATAACAACTTGAGGACCATGTACAGAAGTTCAAATCATGGAACACAGAATCTTATTTCCAGGCTAACCCCAGCTAGAGACCCCATGCCTGGGTAACATCAGGGTCTTCAAGGATTTACAAAATGCTAACAAACCAAGCAAATCTTTGAGGTTAGATGTTCCAGATTGTAGGTGCCGCAACAGAGTACTTTGTAGGTATATACCAAACATTCAAATGACTTCATTTGGCCTACATTTTTAAGTTCACTAATTTGCAGTGAATTCCCTGGGTTGATAAATGGAGCAGAATGCAATTATCCTTTTGGAATCCCCCCCCCCAATTTCTTGCTGTAGCTTTTAATTTAAAAAAAACCTTATTTTAAAATGTGTGAACTTATATGTTGAATTAACACATGCCTGGAATTTTGGGTGCTAAATGCATATACTGTATAAACATTTCAGCATAAACATTTCAGTATATGTGAAGAAATATACTAAAAGTATATGAACATACATTTTAATTGACAAATTTTATTCAAAAGTGACTGCCTTGTTAGGTAGTACTATTAGAGTTTAAAGAGGAGCAATTTTTAAAAATATTTTGAAGTAATGATTCATCTCATTTCGGCTATCTTCTCTCAATAAAGCTCTCTTTTCAACTTCCTCTTCCATCTGATTATGCAGTACACAATTCACTGTGCAGTAACCTTTTTGGAAAAAAGAGAAGTACACATCCCTGTCGCAGATCTTTTGTCTCTTCTAAAAAAGACATTATGTGTCAAGGCATCTTGGACAACAAAATGAACAACATCTATATTTGGTGTTTGGTCTGTGTGTGTGTGTGCTTTTTTTTGAGGAGTCAGTGTTGACTCCTCATGACTTCCTGGACAAGTCCTTGCAGTTTTCTTGGCAAAATTTTTCAGAAGTGGTTTGCCCTTGCCTTGTTCCTAGAGCTGAGAGGGAGTGACTGACTCAAAATCATCCAGCTGGCTTCTTACCTAAGGCAGGAGTAAAATACACAGCCTCCTGGTTTCTAGCCTGGTGCCTTAACTACTACGTCAAACTAGCTCTCATATTTGCTGTTGGAGTAGCTAAAATTTAGTTACCAATCTGACAGCACTTTTAACAACTTGTGTTAATTTCATTAAACATGTTCCATAATATTCATATTTAAGTAACATAAAATATCCATATCTAAGAATATTTGAAAGAAACATAGCTGTGCTATGCCATTCTATCCACTGAAATTTAGGATATTTTCTTCTGCTTTTTTTTTTCATAGATTGCGCGACCAGCTCTCTTTGATCAACATGTAGTGAATGCAATGGTTGCTGATATTGAAAAGGTTGATTTGTATGGCATTGGATCTCAGGCACTTGTCACGGTCTCGGGAAGCCTGGACTCTGAGGTGGAGGGCTACACTGAATGTAAGCCTGTGCTTACATTTGAAAGGATTGACATTCCTCAATCTGTCCCAGGGCTTTCATTCTGTTTGTAAAACTGCAAAGGACAATTAACTTACTTCACAGATTTTATGTCCAATATGATTCTAATTCACATTGGAAGCCAATTTAAAGCAAAACTGGCTTCACACATATATCAACATGGAGTTATCAATAGAAATATCTAGTTTTCTACAGATATCTGAAGTTCCCTGAACACAGAAATTCCCAATTAAATTCAATGTCATAAGCAGCTCTATATCCGCTTTCCCACTGCCTGCAAAGAACTGTCTTTGGCCCTGAAATTTCCAATAATATATGCAAAAGAAATGATCTGAAAGCATTGAAATATTATAATTCATAAAACAGGAGATATCCTTTGAAAAGTATATAATCAACTGTTGAGAATGTTATTTGAAATTTTAGTCCATTCTTCCCTCCATCCCTCTGCATAGATATTTCAGACATATGGTGAAATAATTTATCAACACATATATTTCCCCAATGATTATTTATCTATATGTTTATTAATATCTTTATGTCTGGTTATACTCTCATTCCATGTATGACGTGAAAATAATTCATCACATAAGGAAGATTCCAAATGTTTTCATTGGTTTCCTTTTTTTGTTTTCTTATTTAATTGACAATTACTTTCTTTGCTCTTGCTTTTTTAATTCTGATTAAATAATTTTCTCACTGTTACGAGATAGGCAAGGTTAATTAATGCTCAAAGGTTAAAATAGTTCTTAATCTTACTTTGTCCAGTTAGATATAATTGCACTACTCCTACTTCATTTTTTGAACTGAAGAGCCATGCAAATGATAGCTTAATCACAAATTGGTCTTTTTCCTCCTCCCTTCCTACACTCTCCATGTTGTCTTCAAATATGCTCTGAAAAATCTCCTAATCTTTAGATCAGATTTTGAGGATGTACTCTTTGGAGAGCCATAGATTAAAGGAGAAATTGCTATTTCTATTGGTCCTGTTGGTGAAATTACTTTAACCAATGAGATGATTAAAGTACTTTCACCAACAGGACATTTTTGTTTAAAATGATGAAGTACTGTAAACCAAGTAGCTATAGGACATAATCTGCCCAGAGAATTATACTGATTTCAGTAATTTATATATTTGCTTAGATCATTTCCATTGAAATAAGGAGAAATACATAATATAGTTTGATCTTTCTCAAATAAATAGAGCTTCTGAAGAAAAACATTGGATGAAAACTAGAAAAAACAAATCCTGATTACAAATCCTTATAAATAAATCTTAGCAGCTCCTTTTTTCCACAAAAACACCACTTACTGATGGGTGTAGGAAAGCATAAAAGCAGCAGGGTAAAAGAAAAGCTTAACTTCTTCCACTCTGCTATCTTCCTACTATAAATTCCTCCAGTCACTGACTTTTTACTTTAGTTAACATGATCTGTGTGCAATACGCAGCTGGGCTCTAAATTCTGGTAGCGTATGAGATACAATATAATTGCATTAACTGAGTTTTCTTTGAGTTCTCCAGAGAAGAATATAATGAGCATATATAATGGGGCAAAATGTTTTTGAAAAAGAAAATGCATCCAGTAATCCAAGCAACAAGTCCTGTGATGCAAAACTAAATTATGAATAAATGCAAAATCTTCCTAATCTCATAAAATTTCCCTGGAAGATAGTCCAGTAGTTATTTTGATAAACTCATGGAATCTCCTACAAATCCTCTCTTCTTATTTCCTCTCCACTGCACTAATTCTTCCTTTTTCTTTCCTTTACATGCTACAAAACTAATAATGATGGGTGAGTGACTTTCTCTCCTGTTCAGAGTAGAACACAATCACATATTTTCCTTTTTACATGGTAGATAACTCTATTACAGTGTTCCAAGAACTGAAGGACCTCTTAAAGAAAAATGCTACTGTGGAATCATTTATTGAATGGCTGGATACTGTGGTTGAGCAAAGAGTTATTAAAGTAAGTTTCAACAGCTCAATTTAGACTAAAAATTGAAAATAAATGACTTCCAATGGTTCCTGTTTATAATCTGATTTTATGGGTCTTGCTTTTATGATCAGTGTCCTTTCTTGAAATAAATTTTTTTTGAAATATTTTTTTATCCAATAATGCAGGCGCAGGCTCCAGGCTCCATAAAGTCCTCCAAAGCCTACCCCCAGAACGCCTCCCCAAATTTCCACCACACTGTAATTTTTTACAGAATGGAAAAAATATTAAGTACATCCCTATGAACAGTATTTGAATTCATGTAATATTAATTAATTTTACATTTAAAGTCATTTAAATTAAGTTTAGGGTTTTTGGTCTAGGGCTTATTTCTTTTTTATTTCTATTTGTTTTTCCTTATTCTGTCCTGATACCATCTACTTTTTTAAGAATAGCCCTGAGAATGCAGCCCAAGGCATCCTTGGTCCCCAAATTAAATTAAGAAAGTTCAGATTTGCTGTGACAGAGAGTGTGCATTTTCCTAGTGCTCCAGATGTTCCTCTATCACTGTATTTATGCTTCAAACTGTTTCATTGTAATTAATACTTTTGAATTAGAGGAAAAATGAAAATGTAATATAAACCTTGCATTTATGTAGTTACGAAGAAACTAAAGGGTATGCATATGCCTTCCCTTTCAGCATTTCCCATGTATCAATTAAATTTCAATATTTGATTCTTCCCAATGGAGCTTTTTCTGATTTACATCCAGGAGCTACTCTGGGCATCTAGGGAGGCTAAAGAGTGATGCACCAAGATGCAACAATGAGGGAAGAGAAAGCACTGCCTGTCATATCCCATCAATAAAATAGTTACTTTCACACAATCTTTACCATTCTACAAAAAATAAAAATCAGAGAATAAAATGACATTTTCAGGCCTGCTTAGCTAATTTTTAGATAAGCATTATTTTAAAAAGGAAAACTGCCAACAAATTGATATCTATTATGGAACATTGTTCTGGAATAACCATGTACAATATTCAGTATTTTCCAGCCACATCTAGAAAAAAGTACTGAACAATTTACTATATGAATCAAGATTAGCAGAGTAAGTGGTAATGATTTACAGAACACATAATTCATCCATTGCCCTCGGCCTTCTGTTTGGTGAAAAAGAGTAGGGCCTCTCCATCATACTAAATAGCTTCTTTTGTTTGCTGTTTGAGAAAGTGGCACTTTATAACTTTACCACAAACAGCTGAAATCTGATGTCCTACTCAGTGTTAGAGGATTAGCCCAAAAGAGCATTTAAACATTGTTTGAAACTCTTTGACCATGTGAAATAGGTATATGCAACTTTTCAAGCTAAAACCCCTCAAAAATGGTTATAAATCATTTTTACAGAGTTTTTCCGCAGAAAACATGTTTACAAGTACAAAAACTTTTTTTAACAAGCCAGTAGTTTAAAGCAGTTTAAACCTTAACACAGCACTTTAATCAAATATACTGCATGTATGGAACCAGATAAGGATTTAAAGCCCATTTAACCATTGAGAGGATAGGACCTTGCATAAAAATTTTGGGAGATGGGCCCACAATTAGAAAGGGTTTGTCTTTAGTCCTACCAGATCTCTAGTGCATGCACTGTTTCGGATAAACCAATGGAACCCTTGATATGATCACTGATATATCTTTAATATATTTGCAGCCAGGCTGTTCACTAATTTAATCTTCAGCTGTATGATACCTGATTAATTGATAATACATTTATTGATTGATTGATTTAATAAATTTGTATGCCGCCGAAATCCAGAGACATACTACCAAACCTTCCCCAACCTGTTGTTTTCTAAACGGGCTGGACTAGAATGGCCAAATATGACTGCAAATTCTGGGACCTTTTCTCTGATACAACTGGAGGACACCAGATTCAAAAGAAGCTCCTTTAGAGAATATGTGAGGTCCCAGATGAGGAAAAAGGGAAATGGGCTGTTTGAAGCCTACAGAAAACCAAAAACATACTCGATATGGAGATAGATGAATGTTGGCTTTCTTGCATTTATGAAGGCATTCAGATCTTGTGAGATTTTTGAACTAGAGATAAAGTTAAAGTACATTTAGTTCCCAATGCACTGCAATGATCCCAAGGCTTCCCGTGGAGCAAAAATTACACTTTTTGATCTTCAAATTTAATATTATTTGATTGGTAGAGATGGCTTTGGAGAGTTTCCTAAGTTCTCTGCTGGTGTTTTCCTCCTCTAAGCAAGTTTTAACCTTGCTCCCTTATACAGCACTATTAACTGCAAGGACTTATTTTGTTCTTGCATATTCTTTCAACAAAAGAATTTAAACTTCATTGTTAAATTAAATACTACCTCCCTACTTTTTTTTCAATGTGTAGTTCATAATTGAGAATACAGCTTCTGTCTCCTGAGCCTTCAGTCCTGAACCCTGTGCCAATAATTTCCACACATTTTTGTTCCTTGCCAGAGTATATGAAATATTGTTGTAGAAATTTTCTAGCCAGAAAAAAAGTGGTTTCTACACATATCGAATCCAAAGTTTAGTTGAGACAGATCACATTAATTCAACCAGAAAAGGAAACAGGGTCATGATAGGTATCATCCCCTAAAATGATGGATTGATATGGGAAGCTTCCTCTTTCCATGAACAAACTAATGATTTTGTTAGAGGTAGGGCAGATAAGAAATACATCTATTTCCTGCCATTGGAATCCATTGGAGTTGGCAGCTATAACAAATTTGAAATATATATACTTCAAATATATATGAAATCAAATATATATGAAATCAAATATATATATATATGAAATAAAATAGTGATATAATTATACATCTTATTGTTTCACTGACAATTTTAAAAATGTAAATGTAAAACCCTGTTTATTAATGGGAGAGAAAATGAGTTTATTTTTGCATAATTCCTGAAATCTCAGTTCATTTTTACTGAGTTTTACCTCAGTTCATTTTTACATTTTCATTCTCATTTCTTGTTCCATCTTTATTTTTTATCACCATTTTCTCCTTGTAGCAGCAACTGACGAAAATATATTGTCAATACTTCTTGTGAATTGGTTGTTTTTAGCTTTTTTCTTACCATCCATTTCAAAGCGCTTGAAATGCAAAATACTAGATTAAAATATTGAATTTCACTAACACATATGGATACTCAAAATGCTATGAATATACTGCTGTATGCCGTACTGACGGAGCTCCTGGAGGCATACAAACATTTACAAGAGATATTTAATGAAAAAAAAAATAACAGAAATAATAACCAAACTCTTTTTGTTAACTCTGCTAACAAAAAGAAGTTGGCAGAAAGCCAATCCATTTATTTA
The DNA here is from genome assembly GCA_032468055.1 of Acrochordus granulatus. Lineage (NCBI taxonomy): Eukaryota > Metazoa > Chordata > Lepidosauria > Squamata > Acrochordidae > Acrochordus > Acrochordus granulatus. The sequence goes on from JANHZU010003782.1 coordinate 57,527, forward strand.
ATATCACTCAAAAAGTCGGACCTCTGTTATTATGTCTGAGGCAAAGTGTTTTAAAAGCAATTCCTCTAAGTTACTTGTGAACCCTCAGTAGAATCCCAACCCATATTTTGAGAAATCTTCCACCTGTCCGGGGCAGAAAATTTAGTTTCAAATTCTTGGTTGCTTAATACATTGTATAGGAATCCATTGGATTGAACTCTCTGGGCTTCTCAATACTGCCTAGCTGTCACAACTATGTTCCTTTCCTTGCATGAACTACTTTTCTCTGAACTTTTTTTTAATATATCTGCTGGTGCATTCTTTCCACATCATTGAAGTAAAAGAGCTTCATTCCCTGACATTGTGTGACATACAAAATAAATTCCCACTCAGAACCCAGAGGCTATTCATGGAGGGAGGTGGGTAGAAACAGAAGAACTTGGTGTGAATATCTCCTTTATGTCAATACACTAGTCTTCGTTAGTCAATGTGTAGCTTTCTAGGGAGGCCATCATAAGAAAAAGACAACTAAACTGATCTCAGAAAATGTTACACAATAACAGAAATGTGGAATCTGCTATGACTTAAAATATAAAGGATTCAAAAAAATATTTTCTCCTTTTAGGCAAGCAAGCAGAATGGTCGGTCTCTAAAGAAGAGAGCCCAAGACTTCCTTCTCAAGTGGAGCTTTTTTGGAGCTCGAGTAATGCATAATCTCACTTTGAACAATGCATCCAGTTTTGGTATTTGATTTTTTTCCAACGCTCTTGTTTCTTTTAGGAATATTTCAGATGAAGATTCATTCTGATTGTGCCACAAGACAGGCTCTTTGCTGATAATAGTATCACCTTTCTACTTGTTATTGCTTAAAGGTCTTATAAACTTCTTTTTTCAGGAATAGTTAAAAACTAAAAACAGTTTTAAAGCAGTGCATGCCATCTCCAGAACCATAAAGTGACTTTACTTTTCATTCAATAAGTGATCTTGCGTTGAAAGAGAGTCATTTCATTCCATGTCCCTGTTTCTGATACAGTGACATACTTAAATAAAATAGCATAAATTCTATTTAATAGAAGCATCAGTGGTTTATCATTAGAGGTGGGCCATGGGAAAGGTAACAGTGTTCCATGCGCTTTGGAGTATAGTCATGCCAGCCACATGACCACAGAAGCATCTTTGGACAATGCTGGCTCCCTTGGCTGTGATCAGAGATAAGCATCACCCCTAGAGTCAGCCACAACTGGCAGGGGAAACCTTGACCTTTTTTTTATAATGTTAAGCACCGGAACAGCTAGAAATTTTTCTTTTATTATTTCCAATCTAAGAGAATGTTTGAAGGAAATTCTGTAAAGAGGATCAGGACTTTATGAGCAATAAACTGATAGGAAGCTGGCAAAAGAAAGACTGAGTAAAAAATGGATTGGATATGGTGGGGGCTATAGAGAAAACATTCTGGAAAATATCCCCCCAGCATCCAAATGGGAGAGGAAGTCAGCAGTACTCAGTGTTAGCAGTGTTAGCAACACTTCCATTCTAAATTCTCTTCCCCCCTCACCCTATATTCGTGTCACCCTAGAAATCAGGTTTCTCAGTCTTAGCAACCTATAAGTTGTCTGGACTTCAACAGGCTGGGGAATTCTGGGATTTGAAGTCCAGACATCTTAAACTTGCTAAGGTTGAAACACTGCTATAGATCATATGCAACCTATCCTTTGCTCCCTGATGCAAATATCCACAGAAATACACAGATGCAACAAGAAGAGAGGGCTAAAATGCACATGCAGACACAAAACATTGCTTTGTTACCCAGAACAAAGAATACAGACCAATGGTTGTTGATGGCAAAGGAGTTGGAAATGATTCCAGAAGCCTCATTTTTTGCCTTTCCTACTTTCTGAAACCTTTATTCTTAAAAAATAAAATAAAATTCTTTTGAAGCCTTCAGACACCCTTTTCCTGTAAATCCCTACCTCAAATCCTATAAAATTAAAAAGTCCAGTGACATCAATAATCTTTAAATATATAATCAATCCTTAAAGATAAATAATGAAATAAATGTGCACCCACTATAAAAACAGCTGCTGATCCCTGTGCATAATTTACTTACCTTTCCTTTGAATCACATACCTTCTTGACATCTGCAAGTCCAAAAGTTCTGCATTTACAGAAGGTTATCATGTGGCAGGTGTGAATATGACTCTTCTGTCATAAAGAGAACATGAATTTATCCCCATACCAATCCAAGTCTTTATTTTTTTGTGAAAAGAGGAGGGACATGGCTTTCAGATATGGTGGATGGATGGGTAGAAAAGTTATGTAAAGACTAGGTGTTTAATAGACAGAAGATGATATTCTGCCTTGTATGAAAAAAAAAATCCTTTAGAGGTCCCTATATTTTTTTAGAAATTGGCCATCAAGATTCTGCCAACTACTTTTTAGTTATTTAACATTAGAAAAACTGAAATGCAGCAAATCCATACTCCATCAGGATGGATTCAGTGTTAACATATTCTAATGCAGGTCTGTTCAAATATAAAGCATATCTCACTTTCATCAGTGTCATACTTTGATGTCATTGGTGGTCCAAAAACCTGCAGGACAGTAAACATATTGAGTTAGGTGGGCCAGTATCAAGCAAGATTAGGGTAAGGAGTTAAGCACCCTGCCTTGTTGGTCTTAGTAGGTCATTGAAAGTCCAGCAATTATTTGTTTGTTTCACTTGCTTCTGGTGAAGTGTTGAGAGATGGTCAGCAAGATAAGATTATGTACAATCTCTTCACTTTTCTTCCTGTGGCAGGTTCATTTCATCTGGTCCGCATGCTTTTAGATGAGTACATCCTGCTTGCAATGGAGACCCAATTCCATAATGATAAAGAACAAGAACTTCAGAATTTATTGGACAAATATATGAAGAATCTAGGTAACTGGGATTGGTAGTTTGCAAGCATCAGGGATATGAAGCCTAATGGGGTGTGCCTGTTTGTTTAACATTAGACAGCAAACCGATACCTATATTGAGTGAATATTTGGTCCATAGAGGAATTATTGCCTGTGCTTAATACTTATTTCTTTAAATTTCTCAGGCATTTCATTCCAAAGCACTTGAATGTCTAACAATATTCTAAATATCTGTACAAAGCAAGTTTAACTAAACTCAGTATGTATGCAGGCATTGTCGAATCAGTATTTTTGGTTTGTGCTGTTATAAAATGTTAAAAAGCAAATTATCTATACTCCTATAAATTCTTCCTGTTTACAAAACAACCGATAAGTTTTTATTGTTTCTTCAAATAGTCATGCTAGGGAGGAAAACATTTTCTGTTTTATATATTTATTATATATAGGTATATATAATAAACTGCTTTAAAATTCCGTATCCTTTAGTATTTGATCCAAACTATTGCATATTCAATAGGCCAAAATCATTTTTTTACATACCAATACAATAAGCTAATAGGTGTCCATTGCTGATTATTTTATGAAAACACTTAAAAACTAGTTTATTCTTTTATTTTTAAAAGGATTTTAAAGTCCTTTTTTAAAAGAAATAGTATTTTTCACAACCTGTAATTCATTCTGGGCTTTATACAAAGTGCTAATCACCTGTTAAGCAGCACCTTCGTTGCAATCTTTCTTAGTATTTACTGATACATAGCATCTTAACAACGTATAGTACACAGTCGAATGGATCTGTTCTCACTGTGATTACTACGCCCCATTCCTAAGCTGATCTGCATGCATTTCCATTGTATATGGTTTATGCATTTTTCCTTAGGTGAAGGTCCCTGTCATTACTTTCTACATTACAGTAGAAGTAAGACAGGACAGCCTCCTAAAACGGCCTTCCCTACACTGGTGCTGCCCAGGAGGCCTGATATCAACTTCCATCATTTGCATCCTAAGACATCTGGAGGGTTTTGGGTTAAGGAAGGCTGCCTCATCAATCCAGTGAGTCTTTTCAGAAATGATGCCCAGTATCTTGTCTGCCTGCATGTGTGTTATTTTGGCAAGAGGAAGTAAAGGATGATAAATCATCATGTAAATGCTGCAACTTACATCCTTTGTGTAATATGACAAGATGCAAATATGTAATGTCAGCTTTTACACTGTCATCACCATGCACAAAACCTTTCGGCATCATTCTGGTTTGCTGAAGATGCTGCTGTCTTTCTGTCAGTCTCCTGGTTGATGTTACATACTACCAAACCTTTGTTATTTTCTCCAGATGCCAGTAAAGCTACTTTTACAGCGTGCCCAAGTTCTTGCTTCCTAGCAAATCGCAACAAGGCTGTCACAATTTCTAGTGACACCTCAGTGAAAAACGAATGCCTGGTGGAGCAAACCTATTTCCCTTTGTCATCCGGTCAACACAATAGCACGTCCTCTGGTCTGAACCCATGTTCTACAGGAGACAATGAGAATATGCAACCTACAGGTAGGAAACAAAGGAAATGCCTGCTCTTCATAGGTTCTTTTTAGGCTGCCAAAAGCAGTCACAGAAGAAAACCACTTGAGCACCCACAACTATTTCTTGTTGCTTGGTTTTAGAAAAAAAAATATGTTTGTTTTTCCAGGTCAAACAGACCTCTCTCAGAGCACTGCCCACCTTATCACTCCACCCATTTCTCCAGCCGTAGTCAGCCGAGGAAGTGTTATCAACCAGGGACCAATGGCTGCCAGACCATCCAGTGTAGGCCCACCATTATCTGCACACTCACACTGCTCTTCTTATTCTGAACACCTCTACCAGACGGTGCCACAAACTAATCAGAACTTCTATGGAGCTGGAGCCAATTATCCAGTCATGTTCAGGGCCCAGACTCATCCATCTCCAGGAGCCTGTCCCCAGAGGGCAGAACCTAGCCTTTTTCCAGCAACAAATGAGCAGCAACGTTTTTCCCGGGACTATTTCAACAGAAGCTGTGCTGTGTCTCCATATGGTACCCGTTCCCTTCCTCTCTGTGGATCCTCTTCAGCTACACAGGAGACACACTGTATGCAATTTTTGAACAATGGGGGCTACAGCTTTATGAACAGCACCTCAACTAGTCCTTGTCAGGGATCAACATATTCCACAGCGGCTTCTAATGGTATTAACCTTTTTTAGATGTTACTTCATTGTTTTTGATCTGCATTTCAATCTCGTATTCTAATAATCCTTAGATTAGTAAACATCTGGATTTTAACTCTGTGGTAAGTGTGGTCACATATTTTTAAAGTCATCTGTTTAATGATGAAGATAGGATAAAAAATGAGAAAAGAGTAAGAATGAAATGATCCATCCAAAGATTTATTAAATAACGTAAATATAAGAATGATTATATCTGTAGCTGGAAGAGCATCACAACAGTATTCCTCTTTCTCATATTTATAACAATACAAAGGCACATACACTGCAACATGAAAGTTTATTTTTTCATTTAAAGGACAAAGGTTTACAGTACATGTGCTTATTATAAATATTGTTTGTTGTTCTAGATGTTTACTCACATTGTCAACTTCCTGTTAACAGGGTTCTATGGAAATAATGCCAACTATTCAGATTCCCACAGACTTGAATCACTGGTAGATCAGCATGTTTCTGTCATCAGCAGTGTAAGCAGCATTCGTCCACTGCTTCCATACAGTGACATTCAT
>JANHZU010003782.1:78280-88902 GCA_032468055.1 Acrochordus granulatus
GGTGGGGGTTGCCCTCTCAGAATTATGCCCAGCCAGGTTTAGGGTTTGGCACCAGCCAAGACCCCAGGAAAGGGAGGAGGAGTAGCAGTTTGTCATCATGGAATCTCTGGTAGCCATCAGGGGTCCTGCTTCAAAATTGCTGGTTGTGAGATCCTGTTCCTGAAGTTAGACTCACAGGAGCAGTTGGGGTTATGGTTACTACACCAACCTCCTTGCTGTATAACAACTCTCCTGCCTAAGCTGCTGCAGGCCATCTCAGGACTGGCTGTGGAGTTCCCAGGCTTATGTTTCTGGGGACTTCAACTTGCCATTCCTGGGGCAAGCCTCTGAAGCCCTCTGGGATTTCATGGCCTCCGTGAAGGCCATGGGCCTCTCCCAGATCATCCATGGCCAACTCAGGAGAGTGGCCTCATTCCAGACCTATTTTCCTGTCAGAGCAGAGCGAAGTGACTTTTCTTTAATTCCTCTGTCTTGGTCAGATCACACCCTGGTGACTTTGAGATTTTCCTGTGATTTTCCTAGGCCAAACGCATTTGATTAGTCCACCCCTTTGACTGATGGACCTAGCTGGGTTTCAAAGGATGCTGGGGGAAATACCTGTGGATATGCTATGCAGTCCTGCAGAAGCCCTAGTGACTGCCTAGAATAGGGAGGCAATGGGGCCTTATACAGGATTGCACTTATACAGCCTCTCTTGACCATCATTCCCTATAGTTTATGGAGGAGGGAATTGAAAAGAGTTAAAAGAGACACCTAGAGCGCTGCTGGAGGAAAACGAAGAATGAAGTTGACCAAACTTGAGTTAAACCCATTATTACAGTTTATGTCGTGGCTGCAAGAGCAGCGAAGCACCAATATTTCTTTGCTCATATTGCATCCATTGAACGCCACCCATCAGCCCTGTTTAGGGTCACCTGGACTGTCTGGGGAACCAGAGGCCCATTTACAAGGTCATGCAGAGGAATTTTCTGTGCATCTGAAGGATAAAATCACTCGGATTCATTCCCAGTTGGGTGCGAAGCATGGTGCAGGTCCTGTGGAGATGCCCAGGGTGAGGACTTACCCAGTTGGAATGGTTTGATTCTGTTAGACCTGAAGAAGTGGACAGGGCCCTCCTGAATGTAAATACCACTGCCTGTGCATTAGATCCAAGCCCTTCCTGGCTAGTGAATGCAGCCCAGGAGTGTCATGTGGGTTGGTCCAAGTGATCGGAACTCATCCTTGCTGGAGAAGTTGTTCTCAGCTCCTTTTAAAGAGGCACTGGTATGCCCCTTCCTCAAAAAGCCATTCCTGGATCTTCTCATTCTGGACAAATTTCACGCAGTCTCACACCTCCTCTTTTTAGAGAAGGTGGTTGAGAAGATGGTGTCATTCCATCTCCAGAGAGTCTTGGAAGAAACAGATTATCTGGACCCTTTTCAGTCAGGTTTCAGGCCTAGATATGGGACCAAAACAGCATTGGTGGCACTCATAGATGATCTCTGGCAAGAGCAACATGAGGGGTGCATTTAGACTTTAGACTCTACTTGGCCTCTTGCAGCTTTTGATATCAACTTTGGGAGCTGAAGGTGGGTGCTGGTTCACCTCCTTCCTCCAAGGCTGATCCCAATCGGTGTTGATCGGGAGTGAAAGGTCCAGCTTACAGCCTCTGCTTTGTGGGGTACCACAGGGCTCAATGCTCTCTCTGCTCCTTTTTAACATCTACATGAAACCAGTGTCATCACTGTCATCACTGTGATATCACTGTGTACACTGGTGATACCCAGTTGTATATCTCCATCCTGGGTGAAGTGAGTGATGTTGTGGACATTATTTTGCTTTTTGTACATAAAGAAAAATGGCAGGCATGCAGAATATGATTTATGCAATCTGACTTATGCAAAAAGTGTCTTACACATTGGTTCCTGGAATATAAGTTGGGGACTACCTGTGATTTAATTTAAATCAAAATAAAACTAATATAATTTTCTCTTGGCTTCTCCATTTCTTTGTTTCATTCCATCAACACTTGAGACTATCTGGCCTGCCTGCCTTTCCAGTACTTTCTGTGCTCCTTGAAAGATAGTGCAGAGCATATTCATGTATAGCCTTATATCATGAAAGTAGCCAGCACAATTATTCAAGATGCTAAAACCATTACACAGTCTTTGTACATGTGATGCACTGCACAGAGAGCCAATTTCAAATCTTCCCAAGGAAAGAGAAGAGTCAGGGGGAAATTACCTGCCTTAATATGACCTGATCCTTCCCTGTTTGGTTGTGCACGGAGGAGGCCCCAAAACACTGGTATACTCCATTACACAATGGCCCAGGAACATTGTCACTTCCTGCTCCCTCCCAACTTTTAATTTTTAAATAAAAATTGTGCCATCAGTTTAGTCCATCTAGTTCAGCTGCTTTAAAAGTAAATGCTCGGATATCCCAAAAGGGAGTGGAACACAAAGAGCTGTTAATAGCTTTTATCTTCATCCTTTACCAGGTTACTCATTATCACCTGCTACATTCTCCTGTTAACTTTATCTCATCATGGAACCAATTGGGTCATTTAAAATGGTCCCACCAAGGAGAGAGCGGGAATGAAGTTATGGTCCTTTGAGCCAGAGGCATGTAAGCTTGGGACAGAAACAATTTTGGCATTCCCATTCTGGAGTCTTGCCCTTAGCAAGCACATCTGATGATCATACATGGTCTTTTGGCAGGCTCTCCTTATGACCAGCTGTCAGGGATGGCCTTGGGCCTGCCAGATGCAACAGGACATTCAGTAGATGCCAAGCAAAACTTGCCCATGCTCAGCATCATCTTATTTAAATTGCAGATTATACCATGATATTTATCTCCATCTTAATATGGCTTCATTTGAAAATAATTAACACTTGGTTTGAGCTAGGTATTATCCATACATTAGTGGAAGACACCAGCTGAGAGAAATGAGATCTGGTTAGTGAATGGAGGAGAGATAATCCACACAAAAACTGAATTTTGAAAAAAAAAACTAGAATAGCAAAAGGCAAATAGCCTTTATGAAGATGTATTCTTCACTACTTTTAAATTTCTCATGATATTGTGCAATGACACTAAATGTATATTTATACAGTGCTATATTTTACAGTACATGAAGTTAAAAGGTCTTGGATAAAGTGCTAAAATGCTTCTATTCCCAGTAATTGTAAACTGAGCGTTATGTATTATATTCAGCCAATCTTTCCCTATGTGATGCTCTTCAAATGTTTTGGAGCTCAACTGCTGCCCTCAGGTTCTGCCCTGAGAATGTTATTTGAGGATAAAAGGGAATGGGGTCTTCTACAACCCTTTGTAAGTGATAAGCAACATGAAGTCTCGGTGCTGGCTTCTACTACACTCCTATCATTTGACTGTTTCCCTTTAAAAATTCCCGGCTCAAGCACTGTGGTGGCATTTCCAGCTAGAGTGTGTGTGGAGTGGAGAGAGTGGCAAGCATGGAATTCCCGCAGGGGAGGAAGTGTTGGAGACCTGATCACCACAACCCCTCTAAAATCCCTGAAACCTTTGTCTGCCTTTGCCCAACAGAATGCTGTCAGTCTGGTGAGATTCTTTCAAATAGGCAAGCAACAATAAAGAAGCAATGCTGATCAGTCCACCATTTCATTCTGGTTCCTTGTGCCTGATAAGCACCCAATCAGACCCCTAATAATTGACATGGAAATCTGGAGGAGATTCCAGGCTATGAGAGAGGTTTCAATAATCCTGGTCTTCCTGGATGTCCCCAACCCTGGGATCTCTGTGATAGATAGACAGACAGAGAGAGAGAGAGAGAAAGATAGTGATAGATAGATAGATAGATAGATAGATAGATACATACATACATACATACATACATACATAGATAATTATTTCTCAGCTATTATCTCCCTATTAAATTTATGGCAGGTGGCACCACCTAGCTGACCTTGGGTTGATTTCAAAGAAGTTACATAGAGTCTGATGGAATACGACTGAAAAATCCAAGGTTTTAGGCCAGACTGGGAATAAAAAGGAAGGGGCACAGTGGTATGAGCAGTTAAGATGCTACAAAAAGATTTTTTAAAAAATATTTTTACTGAAAAGTAAAAAAAATCCTGAAAAAAAGCAGTGGCATCATTCCCAAGAAAACTGCATGATGGTGCTGATGCAGTCACCAAGAACCAAGCTTGATCCTAGCGAGCCGTATCTTTACCTCCTTAATTAAATGGTTTGCCCCACATACAGAGAAATAGAAAACAAAAGAATTAAGAGGTGACTTGGACGGTTAACTTTAAATACAGATTTGAGAAGCAAGTGAATGGCATTATTTCCTATTCCTCCTGGCCCCTAAAATATTATCTCCCTCTTTTCCTAACCAGCAGACACGTGCATAGCAGGTCCCAAGTATAATTTTAGGAAGGCACAGTGCAAATTTGCAGCACTGTCTCTCTTCCACACACCTACAGTGATGCTATCATTGGTGAAAGCAAAGTTTGATATTTCGATTCTGGTTTCATTCTCAAATGCACCACAGCTCACAATAGTATTTCTCTTACGAAAATACTTTTCTCAGTTTACAAAACCACACCATTCTTTTTCTTTCTTTGTGTTACACATAACCTCGAGTTATAAGTTATAAAACAAAACCACTAAGTATGCCGGTTCTCTTGTAACTTTTTCTTGGGGTCTAATAAAAACCCTATCCCACTGATTTTTTAAAACAAAATTGAAAAGGGCAGTACAGTTGTAAACATTGTATGTAAGGAATGATAATTTAAGGCTATGTTTAGCCAGTCTTTTCCATTGCAAAATGATGTTTACCTCTCCTCTTCACTGGCAGACAGGTGGTATGAGGTAGTGCATGTGAATGAAGACCTGTCCTGAGAAGATTTTTGCCCTTAAAGTGAGCTTATGCATACTATAAATAAAATCCAATTGGCACTGCTATTCCTGTTTCAGTGTCCAACTTCTATCTGCCTTTCCTGAACTTGGGCTCGGTACCTGAGATTGATGGGAATCAGATGATAGGACTAGAAAAGAAAGGAAAAAGTGCAAAGAACAAGTGAAAGGATCCCAAGCTGCTTTGTTTCTTGGACCAAAGTGAAAACTTTGTTGATTACAGAACTCTTTCTGGTGTTTATGTGGGAATACTGGGAACCTCTCTCCACTGCTGAATTACAATGCCATTGACTTCAAATGGTGCTATTCTGACTGTGCAGGAGCAAGGTGAGGTAAGGAAAAGGACTGGCTGAATCCCCAAACTTTGCTATTCTTCTCTTCTGCATATCACCAGCCGGTAAGAACATCACATACCAACCACAGTGCTGCAGCTGTAATAGGCTGGGGTATCCACAGAGCATGATAAACATTTCAGGATGGTGACCACAGTCCATGTTTGAGCCATTTTTTAAATGTGTATCGCACAAGCGATGCACATAAAAACTGGCAGAGGTTTGATCACACCATCATAGACCTCTTGACATTTTTGACCACACCCTGCAGGCACTCCTGACACTCTTGGATGTAAAAATCTGCCCAATTCTTGGACAAAACTATAGCTAAACAGAGGCTACATATCTCCACTAGTGGAAAATGCTTCAACTGTTAATGCAACAACATTAAAAGTATTTTGATCTTCTTCATATTCTATTCTTATGAAAAAACTTAAAACTTCCAAAAGTTTAGGCATACAACGAAAAGAGGTAAGCTGTAGTGAAATGTTACCTTTAACACAAGCATGTTTGAATGTGTTGTTTCAGCATTTACATGCATAATAGACAAAGTCTTATGGAAAACACATGATGCTATTCATTTATATAATTTAAACTGTATTAAAAAATAATTTGTCTTTTTTGACCTGGGATTCAGGTGGTATGTTTATTTGGGCTATGGAATTTTACATCTCAATTCATTAATTCAGTGTTTAAAGATTGTTTCCTGGGTGATTTCTTAATGTGCTGAGGACTGTAGATGGATGATGTTGTTTCCTACGTCTTAGACTCTGCCACTGAAGATTCTGCTGTGCTTATTCCACACGAAGATTTCTACAGGAGCGAGACGAGATAAAGACTGAGGGAAGGCAATTTAAAGAAGTTTTCAAAAAGTTTATAAGTCACTTTGGAACTTCCTGCTGGTGAACTAGAATAAAGGAATCTTTGTGGTTGGACTTGATGATTTTGGGATAAATTTATATTTTTAGATGAAATATTGTTTAGATTTTAAAAAATTATAAAAAAAGAGAAATTGTCCAGTTCCTAGGCACCTGTCTGTGTTTTTCTTTCTACCTCTATCCTTTCATAATCCAAGTTGGAAAAATAAAAACTGAGAGATCAGTCAAGAAGGAAACAGATTCACAAACAATATTTTAACTTAATGCTTCCTTTCCATTCCTTTTTGTTGTTGTTGTTGTTGTTCTTTGCACCGTAAACACTGACTTGCAGATTCCTCTATGCCTCGTCAAGATGGGGGAAGATGAGTCCCATCATTCCAGTTTTGCTGTTTCAGTTTTGCATTAATCTGGAAAAGTCCATAAGCAGTTCCAGCACAGCTGGGTTCTGATGTTTTCTGAACTTGACTTTTTTCCTGCAGATATTTTATTAACAACATGCACTAATAAAGTTACCTAGCCTGATAACTTTTATACTGAATCAGGCAACCTGGGGAATCAAAATACGCTTTATGATTACCAGCATGTTTAAAAATAGTTTTAAATCTCTTCACCTTTGAAACAGAAATAATGTTAAAACCAACCACTACTTTTGAAGTAATCCGTGGGCTTTTGCCTTTCAATTCATGCAACAGGTATTTTTTCATCAGTGAAATAATCCTAGCTTTCCGTGAATAAGTAAGCCAGATCTTCCACGGATTAGCACAGTCCTATATTTTAGCATTTGTGCTCATAAGGGTTTTTTTAAACTGATGCAGCTAACCTAAATTGAAGAGCGCTTGGATGTGTCATAACTCATCTCCAAAATGGAGATGGTTGCTGCGATTTAGAGTGCCAAAAAATGCAGACAGATTTCCCAGATATTTACCGCTGATGAGGGAAATGCCAGCAATGTCTGCAGGGGGACTTTACACACAGAATTAGTGACCTGTTGCACATTTCAGGCTAAGAACCCTATACCGGTGGAATCCCAGGCTTCTGCCATGCTCAAGGCCGAGAAAGTGATGGACAGGAGGGTCTTTTTGCCAAAAGGATCTTCACAATGCAGCTACTCTTTGCCTTTCCAAAATGCTCAAAATTTAGGAGGCAAGGAAATAATCAACATGAGACGAAGCCGGATGGGCTTCATCAGCACTGCAGATTGTCATCAGAAGCTATACTAAACTTCTCCAAGCACATTATTGGTGTAAATATAAGTCTAATCTCCTTTCCTTTTAGGCTCCGATGGCTCTCCAGAATCACCCTCCTGAAATGTAATTTTCAAATTACAGTGTTGGTTTCTCTCGTTGTTTGTATGTATTTAATAACCCTTTTGGATTAAAGGCGAAACGTCTTCGACTTGAGAAAAATCCAGTCCAGATGCCTTTTTTTTAAACTTTGTTGCGATGCAATTACCCTGGACGAGTGGGAGTCTTCACAGACATGTATGTATAAATGTAAAAATAATTGTCCATATAGGCATTACAGTGCAATGTGTGATTTTGTCTGGATGCATGGGCTCTTTTCTTATTAACTGTCTTTTTTTCCTTTTAGCTATGCAATCCACCTAGAGTCACTTGGGAATCTGGAAGCCTTCCAAATTTAATAAAATGAAAATGAAGTGAATGAATACAGGTAGTCCTTGACTTACAACCATTTGTTTAGCGTCTGTTTGAAGTTACAACAATGCTGAAAAAGTGAATAATGACCAGACCTCACACTCCACATCTGTAACCACTGGTTACATGATCAGGATTTGGGAGTTTGACAACTCGCATGTATTTATGATGACTGCAGTGTTCCAGGGTCATGTGATGGCCATTTGTGACCTTCCCAGCTAACTTCCAACAAGCAAAATCAATGAGAGAAGCCTGATTCACTTAGTGACTCTGTGATTCACTTAACAACTACAGTGATTTGTTTAACAACTGTAGCAAAAAGATTGAATAATTGGGCCTGATTCACTTAATATCTTCCATTAGCAATGGAAATTCTGGTTTCAGGTCAAGGACTACCTATATTAAGCCTTTGACAGAGTGAATTTTGCAGAATCTTTCTCTCCTTCATACAAATGTAGATATACACACACACTCCGAACCACTTAAAACTTGAAGCTGATAATAAACCCTAAAAATTCTCACACCCTCCCCATGCAGTAACATCAGTGCATTGCCTCCATGCAACTCTGACCCTTCAGGCCAGAAAATAAGGAAAAACAGGGGCAATGCAACTCTGGCCCCAAAAAGATGGCATTTGATTGTACTGCGGCATCAGTATGAAAGCTTTATGCAGTAAAATTTTGGAAATTAAATGCTAAAGAGAGAAAATGCTGCAGAATTTCCTAAAAGTAGGCACATATGGGAAAATCCCTAGTCAACATATGAATGTCAAACACATGCGGCCTGCTGAACATTTTCATAAGGAAGCTATGGAATGGAATTTCTCTTACAACGGGATGTATTAATTTCATAACCATCCTCTGAAGGATTTGTCTTATTTCCTGACATGGAACACAAGAGCAAAATCTTTGCTTGAGGTATGTTTGCAAATACCTTTCTATCTAAGATTTGGACTCCACAGTTTAGCTTCTAACTCTGAATTTTTTTGTGGCTCCCATTCAAATAGCTCTAACCATGCTTAGTTTTTTAAGATTTGCTAAAGTCTGATATCATCTGGCTAAGCATATTCTAACTAGAATAAAGCAAGTTCTTCACCTTGTTGCATTTTGTTCAAACATAAATCAGTTTTATCTGTGATGCAATATTAAAAATAATATTAGTAATAATACTGAAATAATATTGCATCCAGTGCTCTACGTAAATTGTTTCAGTGCTTCATTGGGTTATTCATGCTATATACAGATTTTAGTGACATGTAAAACAAAAAGTAACAATTTAATCCACCCAAAAGACTAGAAATTATCTAGGATAAAGAAAGTACAAATCAACCAGACCTCACAAAGTTTAGAGTTTTGAGCAACATTTAAATTATTCCACTGAAATTGATTGGATTTAAAAACCTTTAATTTGAATTGTTTCATGCAGAATATTGTTATTACCGGTAAAGTCTGTTTAAGTACATTGCTCTGTGTTTATGAAGGAAAAGTTACTAGGATTAATGGCCACATAATTCCACGAAATTCTTGTCCAACTTCAGGGGTTACAATAAATTTGAATGGGCTGGACTGGGATGAAAAGAGATAAGATTTCCTTGTAGCATTAGGAAATAAGAAAGAAGGTAACTGAGAACACCTCTCCTTAGTTTGTATGGGGCGGTGTCAGCTATATGGATTGGAACAACTAATTGTTTAGAGATGCTAAACTCTAAACTTTAGAGGGTAGGTAGGTTTTTAAGAGTCAGGATTGATTTTCTCTGTTTTCTTTCCTGTGCACACACACTTACAGAGTATATTGCAATTTTTCCCTGCCTGTGTTTTCTTGTAATAAGGAGTAAATTGCAGCATTAAGTTTATCTCAGTAACAGACTGAAAATATAAATGCCCTGCACTTCCTTTGAAATATGTGGTAAGTCTTTCTTCCTCTGAAACTCATAAAAGAAAATTATGTTCTTACATAGAAAATGCAAAAAGATTCTCCCACCCCTTTTGGGCATGACACTCTCATCTTTGTTTTGATAATGACAGTTATACATTACACAAATGCCTTTGTTTGAATTATCTCTCTTGTCAAAATAACCCTAGTAATTAATTAAGTGAAGAGGCTGCCAATTAAACACTGATCCTAATCTGGACATTAAAATCTCTCTTAAGAAGGGCAATGTTAGAATATATTTTACAGCAACACTGAGCTTGCTTCATTCAATTGAATGCTTCAGATAGTAAATGCCATCCAAGCTTCTGTGAGTTAGGCTTGCTATAGATACAGATCCTGAAAAGAATGCTTGGAAAATAAAATGCCCATTGTGTAAGTAAGGCTTAATGGATTAAAAAAAAATTGTCAATGCACCATTAATTAATGTTAGTATTTATATTGAAAAGATTGCCAAGGACAATAAAGAAAATGATTTTAAGTGTCCTTGGAGACTAGAATGCAGTTCTAATTTTAGTCTTACTTTTATTAAGTGTAGTTTAAAGGTCAGTTTCTTTGAAGTGTGAAGATTTGAGCACTGTTGTTATAGAGTCATTACGTATCATCTTTAGTTGAAAAGAAAAATGTATTTATATATTTACAGTCCAAGACTAAGTCACAGAATTTAAAATACAGCGCCCCATTAATATGGAATAAGTATGTATATAAAAGTTAACATTTCATTGAAGGCACCAAACAGTTTCTATACCCTAAGTCTATAAGTAAATATTTTGCTACTGCCTTAGCAGAATACCAAAATTCCCTCACCATGAGAGGAGTTTTTCAGACTCAAGAGCAGGTGTGTCTCTATATATTCTCATTAATCCAGTCATGTTTTGTAGCAAAATTGCAAAAAAACTCGCACACCAAATTTTAAAAAAATGGCTGGACTTTTTATTTTTAGATGTTAC
>JANHZU010003782.1:95117-105119 GCA_032468055.1 Acrochordus granulatus
AAGTGCTATTGTTTTGAAATATTTGTATTATTAACTCATTTGAGAGCTTGGTTAGAAACAAGCTGAAGTTATAAAAAAGTTATAAGACCTCCTTGCATCTTGAAAAGCCATATGTTATGCAAAAGATTAGGCTACAACTTTCTTCCTGGAATGGTTTGTTATTGTTATTATTTACCATAAAACATATTTTAGGTGAATATTCCAGTAGGACTGAATTTTTCTAAATATGTAGACTGAGGGTAGAAAACATCAAACTATCTAGATTCATATACTACTTGATACCTTCTAGATATTTAAGCTTTTGGCTTCAAAATTCTTTTCAAATTTTGCTAGTGAAAGAGGAAAAATTGTTGATTGAAACTATGGCAAGATAGCCATATAGCCAGATGAAGTTGTCAGAAGGAAGAGATAATATACTCATCTGCTCTTTAGCAGCTGATGTAATAGGCATGAAATTTATGTGGCTCGGAACCTGGATTGCTATCTTTCATGTCCAACAAAGTCGCACGAAAGGTCAAGGCCACTATGTCTTTCTGTGAACATCTGAGCAGAAACTGGAATTTGGAGAGTCTCATCCATACGTATATATAGCAAGCTAGATTAAACTTATACGGAACAGCTGTGGGGGGACTTATAATGCTTAGTCAAAGGGCAAGAAGATTAGTAACCATGTTAATAAGACATTGGAACCTACTAGCAATGAGGAAAAGTGAAAGAAAGGCCCCATCAATAGCACAGCAATTAGCAAAGGGAACTTTTAGGATATGTGGGAATGAGATAACTTGGGGGGGAAGTGTATGTTTTTTTTTTTCAGAATATAAATAACAGGGATTTTTGTCCTCCTGCTTATTTCTCTCGAACATATTATTTAAAATTGTTTCACTCTTGATCATTGAACCATTTGGAATTCCATTGCAAAAAAAATACATTCCATTGGAATTTCTGGGCCATACAGATTAAGCTGGTCTCCACAACAGAAGAATAAAAATAGCTCCTTTCTCCTGCTGGTCACTATATAGCTTAATATCTCCTCCACCTAATTTAAATATATATTTCAGTCCAGCTATTCTCAGAACTCTTTTGACACATGTATCCAAAGTTCATTGGTACTGATGAAAATAAACAGCTTATGAAATTGTAATTTCATTATCTCTTTACAAGAAAAAAAGGTTCCTTCCCTTCTTCATATCATTTATAACAGAATATATTGGAATATTATAACAAAGGATCCTAATTTGCCCATACACACTTGGAAATATAAAACCACTCTCAACCAAAAACCTAATGAGAGATCTATGCTTGCATGAATTAAGAATACATGTCTAGAGCCTCTGAAAATGATGAGGTCCTCAGCTTGATTATTAAAACTTTACCATTAATCTTTGGATATAATGACAGAAGTAGGAAGTTTAAGTCTTTAAATTAGAGCCTCAAGACCCAGGCATCACATAACAGGGTGAGCTCCTATTATTCACCCCAGCTACTGTCAACCTAGCAGTTCGAAAGCAAGCAACATGCAAGTAGATAAATAGGTACCTCCTAAATTGATGGGAAGGTAACAGTGTTCCATGCGCCTTGGTGTATAGACATGCTGGCCAAATGACCATAGAAGCGTCTTTGGACAATGCTGGCTCTTTGGCTATGAAACAGAGATGAGCACTGTCCCTAGAGTTGGATACAACTTTACCTTTTCAGTCCTAGAAGAAGTTTATTGCTAGTGCTGGTGGAAAAGAAGATACGTGGACAACCATTTGGGAACTGTTCTCAAACCAAGCACTAAATCCAGGAATTTCCCATCACCCACCACCACCACCACCAAAAAGCATGGCTGCCCAAATCAAGTTGAAACAAGGGATATTATACATCTGATTTAATAGCTAGAAAGTCCTGAAGAGTATAAATGTGAATAGTATATGCTCAGATGTGGCCCTAATCTCTTTTTGTGGCCCTTAGGAGCATAAGTATGCTCATGGACACCAGTCATGGTACCTGAAGGCACTTGTCCTACTTTATTTTTTATCTGAAAAAATAAAATGATTAGGAGCATGCAAAAAGAAAAGTAGCAGCATTCAGCATTGGTTTTAATTCCAAATAATGTTTCTGGGACCCAAATGGCCATAAAGAAATTAATATAAACAAGAAGAGGGATGCAACCTAATACTTTGTAGTATTAGGATGGAACCTAATACTTTGTATCAAAGTATGCAAAGAAAATGCATAGCAGTAAACAGAAAAAGTAGGAATATCCAGTGATTAAAAAAATATTGTGTGTTGTGGGGGTGGGGGCAAGCAGCATGATGGTAATGGTAAATAAATGCTTTGAAACGACATATTTAGGAGAGCAATTGTGTGGTCAGCCACTATTTAATCTAAGATATGCTGATAATATGTTCATATTGAGCTCAGTCAAGGAGATTTGGTTGCGATACTCCTTCCGCATCCAGCTGGAGTAACTGAGAATATGAGTGCAAGGCTACAAACATTCCAGACTGGACTATCTATCATTTATCTTGTGACCCCTGAGAAATTATGGTATCCAAGTTTTAGCTTCCAATTACCCATGTGGGGAATCTGATCTCACTACCGTAATGTAGAAATCACTAGATGAAGAATGCTATGAACCCTCAAGGAAAGCTATGTGGCACTGTAGGTGTTTTTTTTAAATGCCAGTGTGTGAATTTGGAAAACCATGAGAAAAGCTGTTTTATAAACATGATTGTTGTAGCCTTTGTATTTATTTTATTGAGATTTTAGGATTTTTTTAATAAGATTACAACTACATAATTATTTGACTACAAAAGCCCTGTTCAAGAGATAATAGTAGATAGATATAGCATCCTGTGCAGTGATCTCCCTTGTACATTCACACAAGAGCAAGCCTCCACAAGTACAGCATAGTTTTCTCCTTGCAGCTGACAACATGAATTATTTGGGTTCCACCCCACATGGAAGCTTTTCTTTCACCATGAAGGCTCTTCACTGCAGACTTTTGTACTACATTACCTCTTCATTCTCCAAGGGATGGGAATTGCTGCCAGTTGCTCCTCAACTACTGTGGTATTTGTGCAAATGTATCATAACCTGATCAGGACAAATATGCGCATTTCCTTCCAGATCCTTCTGCTATGGTATATTTATTTTTATTTATTTATCAAACTTATACGCCGCCAAACTCAGAAAACAATTCTTGGTAGCTCACAATAAAAATATTTAGAGCGGTAGATATGAATATTTAAATTAATTTTAAATAACTTTAAATTAGCCAAACAGAAATTATTGTCTGGTTGTTATTATTATTATTTTCAACCTTCCATCAGCACCCTCTGAAGCCTTTCAACTGGGTATCTGTCTTTCTTACTTTGACAACAACAACAACAAAATACACTTACTAGACATAAGACAAACCAGTCTCAGTATTGGTCAATAACTTTCTTATTTCTGAAAAACAAATTTTAAATCCATTCAGATACAACTAGATCTGTTGCCAGATTCTGGCAGTGAGTTGTAATTTGGACTAGATGTCTCCCCATCCCACCCACCTCCCCACTCCATATCTCTTCAAAATATACTTTCTCCTAAACAATTCTGTGATTCTAAGTTCAGCACCATCTAATGATTCATCTATATAATAATACTCTCCACGTATACGGTATAGTGAATTGGACTATTGAGTTTCATGATAATTAAATGCACAAGGACAGATCAGGTTCATGGCTCTCCTGTCTTCTAGAAATTGTGGTCCTTGTCACAAAGAGTTGTGCAGATCTTATTCTGTGCTTTCCCACAGAACATGCTGAATACCGGAGCGCTTGCTGTGAATACACTTAAACATGAATAGCATCTCTTTCTCAATGGAAGGAATTAATTAAACCATGACCGGAGATATCTAGCTACTAATAAAGCTCACTCTGACATAAGACCCCTTTACCTTGGCTCTGAATCACTCTATATTTTGTTCAAAATGTTTTGTCCAAAACATACATCTTGTATTGTTATACAAAAGAAAAGGTTCCCAAGAACATCATTACAAATCTGAGTCTTTCCATGCAGCAAACACTTTCACATTTATTTGCCTCCTTTCTATTATTTAAATTGATCTTTCTTTCATACACAAAATTAACCGATTCCTATAAAATCTAAAAATATTCTACAAATAATTGCGGGCTTAAGAATAGTATTGAGGGAGAGGCAGTACAGAATGAAAAGATCTGAAAAATCAGAGATGCTATTTGCACATCAGTGTGCTATATCCTTGCATATGTTCATCTGTTGTGAAGAAAAGAAAGAGCATTTTCTGTATAATTTAAATCAATAGACAGGAGTTCCAAAATTTATCATCCAGACATAAGGGGAGAGTGGTCAAGGGAAGAGACAAATGATCACACATGATGGACATCACATAATACCATGACTTGTGTTCACTTCTGTCAGACTTGTTGTTGTTTTGTACTTGTGTACAGATCATTTTGATATACCTATGGGTTTTTTTATGAACTGTCTGGAAGATAGTGTTGCAAAAATACAGTATAACACACCCTCTTCTACTGTTGCATGTTTTAGCATATATTTCTTTATATATTTAAAATATTTATATAGCTGCCCATCTTATACCAAACTCTGCATGGCATGGTTCCCAGTCAAGAATTAAAACAATGTAAAAAAAACATATAAAAATGATTAATTTTGATATTTAAAACATCAGCACTACAAGCCTTTTATTAAGATGTTTAATTGTAAATTCTATAATTCAAACAAGTTCAAGATTTATTTAAAATTGTTTTTGGTGTTAATTGATATCTGATTCTAAGTTATTATTTCATCACAATTGATTTTAATCTTATTACTTTATGAATACTGATAATGTAATGATCACCCTTATTCATGTGACATATGCACATATGTATGCATACATATGTATAGATACACATACAAATATATGCAGACACAAAAATGCTCATCTGCACAACTATGGATACTTCATGTATCTTAAAAGTTATAGGGTTTTATTCTTGGTGCCAAGTCAAACTCCAACATGCAGTCACTTCATCCAACCCCATGGATACAGGCCAACTGTTCTGGCCTGATTTGGTGTCCTTGCCTTGAGTGTTTTCTGGAATGGATTCATTAAACATAAGATATACTTTTATTTATTTATTTATTTCTATCCCACCTTTATTATTTTTATAAACAACTCAAGGAGGTGAACATATCTAATACTCCTTTCTCCTCCTATTTTTCCTACAACAACTACCCTGTGAAGTGGGTTGGGCTGAGAGAAAATGACTGGCTCAAGGTCACCCAATCAACTTTCATGCTTAAGGCAGGACTAGAACCCATGGTATTCCAGTTTCTAGCCTAATGCATTAACTGCTAGGCCAAACTGGATAGTATATTATACTAGTCAGCATTTCCTCAGTTGGGGATTTAATAAAATGTCTTGATACAGAAAGTTTCTACTTATTTGTTGCATATATACCCTAGCCATCCTGGACTACAACTAAATTACACCTTACTGGCAACCTCATTCAAGATACAGAAATATTACAGCAGCCCAATTAAATACATCTGATACTGCCAACTATTCATTAGCATGTGTAGATGGAATGATATAGCTGCTTTATTCTACTGAAAAAATACCCAATCTTAAAAAAATTCCAACCTTCCTTTTAAAAATGTTAATATTATCACTAATGGAAGCATTGTTCAAAATAAATTCATAGATAGTACTTTGGGATATTTTTCATAAACCATCTTTTCACAAAGAGAAAAGCAATAACATAAAGTAAATCAGTTTTGAGAATCAATAATAACATGATTTCATTCTCTCCTTTTTTAAATAATAATGTTATTAAACATAGTTAAACAGGTAAAAACTAATAAAAACTACAAAGAATAAAAGAAAAGAAAATAGAAAGTACAGGAAAAAAAATAAAGATTAAACAAAAAATAGAAAAAGTAAAAAATATAGCAAAGGAAAAGTAATACATAAGAAAATGACTTCCTACTTCATCACAAGTATAATCAGTATTAACAACTTAACACCTTATCTTAAAATGCAGCAAACAATCTAATCTATAAACAGATTTTTTTCATCATTCTGTCCTGCTCAGCAGAAGTCCATTAAGGGTTATCAGAAATAATATTATTTATTTTAACACTGATCAAATAAACCCACTTTATATTCCTTCCTTTTACTTTTTACAGTTGTGATCTTTAATTTCCTAGACCTTATTTTCTTTTCATTTTTATTTTGTCCTTGGAAAATCCTTCAGAACTTTAATAGATCTCTTTTGTGAATCTAATACAAGAAAGTTATCCAACTTGTTTTGGTTTGCTATCTGTATATATCTCTTTTAATGATTAAGACATCAACCAATTTCATTTGTATATCCAGGATGACATCTTTTTCTATATCATTCTTGTAGCTTTTATTTTTAAATCCACTTTCAGATCAGTCTCAGTCTTCTCTTGTAAAACTTGTTCTTCTTTCATAAGAAAGAATTCATAACATTCTTTCTTATGTTCTTCTTTCATAACATCTTCTAAAAGCAATCTATCAATAAGAGCATATACCTTTAAGATTAACTTCTGGATTCATTATCCAGATATATTCAAAATGCTCTTGAATATATCCAGTATAAAAGATGTAAGGCAGTCTCTCAATCCTGAGCACAAACATATAACAGCATAACTCTTTTCATTCAGGGTAAACTGCCTACTGCTTCATTAATAAAAGTTTTTTTGTGTGAAATGGCCACATATGCTATGAGCTCAGCAATACATAGGAAGATTTCAGACTCTTGACTTACCACTACACTGGTATGACTCTTTACTTCATGAATGCCATCATGGGATATTGGGAAACTGCAAAAACATGTTTCATAAAACACATCTTTGTTTATCAAGTTTTTCCTTCCCTGCAATAAAAAAATGGATTTTTTAAAGCAAAGTTTTGAAGGGATGATCTCCATTTTAACCATAGTCATCCTGGCCAAATCAGGATAATTGGCAAGTATGCATTTATTGCTCTGGTCTTAATACATTCAAGACAACTGCAGCATGCTTAGTAAGTCTTTGTTAAACACTGCAGAAATATTTTGTTAGATGCCACTGTGAATTCCATTACTTTGCTGTGAAATTCTTTTTTCTAAGCTACATCCTCTGACATGAATGCCAATATGTGGGTTTTGGATTGCTCTTTTTTTATCCCAGTTCCTGATTTTATGGAAGAATTATTCTTTGTTAATGTTGGTTTTATAATAAAAGTAATAAAATAAATGGAAATTATCTATGTAATTCCAGTACTGAATTAAATCTGTTTTTTTAAAAAATACAGAACATAACTGAACTGTGCTATAAGGGCAGCAGCAGGCCTTAGTCTACCATTGATGTACTGGAACATTGAGTTTCATCTTATATGAGAGTCAGTTTGGTCTAGTTGTTAAGGCAGCAGGCTAGAAGCCAGGAGACCGTGAGTTCTAGTCCTACCTTAGACATGAAAACCAGTTGGGTGACTCTGAGTCAGTGACTGTCCTTTGGCCTACCTCATTTCACAGGGTTGTTATGGTAGGAAAAATAGGAAGAGGAAGGAGTATTCTATGTTTGCTACCTTGAATTATTTATAAAAATAAGAAAGAATATCAATCAATCAAATAGGATAAGCTCCTGCCTGAATTTGGAAAGCCAATGCTAAATAGCTAAATGCTAAATAGAGTATTTATTATGTTTTGCAGCAATTCTTCATGTTTAGCTTTAAGTTTCCCATTTTATACCAGAAACGAAACAGATCAAATAAAATTCATTCAAATCAGCATATTCAAAGTATAACTTTTTCTCTGAAAGTTTATAGCACATTAATCCACCAATCCTGAAAAGAATGTCTTGATTAAGAAGTGAGAATCAAATGTTATGATATATGTAAGTGTGTAATCATTATCAGCAAAATAGCTAGGTTGAACTACATTTAATTATTGCAGTAATGCCATAAATCAAATTGCTTAGTTATATATAGTCTTAGGCTTATTACTTTTGCCCTGAAATATGCCCAGTTATCAAACTAAGGTAAATTCTTGTTCTCAGTGATGATTGAAACAAGGAAAAAGGTCAGAAAAGACAAGAGGAAAGATAGGGTAGGCTTATAATGCAACACTACCATCTTGAGCAATTGAGTGGTCTTTCCTTTTGCCAGCTGTTTTCTTGTCCCCACTCTTCTGAACGATTTTTTTTCTTCAAGAAAGAAAGAACAGAGACTTGATTTTTGTCCTAAAAAGGGTTGTAAAGTATATAGTACTCTAATGTTTTTAATGCTTAATCTTCAGAAGAGTCCAAGCATCATTCTTTTCCCCTATTTGATCAGTTGTCTTCTAATGGGCCATGATATACTTTATGTTCAAAATTTGTTTTACAACAGTGGTGCCCATTCTAATACTTCCAAACTTTGAGAATTGTAGATATACCCAACAGGACAGGGCCTGTTTGTGAATGGTTGATTTTAGGATTACTAACAAATATAAAACATCCTTTAGGAATAAAATTATTAGAGTGAAATTTTATCTCAGTCAATTAATACAATAAAGACGAATCAATACTTTATATACAGTAGTGAGGAAGAGAAGCAGGCATTAGATGGAAGAGAGTGTTGCCTGAATTAGACAGCAACAACTGGTTCCCATAATTTGTCAGCCTTCTGTCTTTTCCCCTCAGTGCTTAACCTTCCCCCCACACATACACTGAAAATATGTCTGTATTTAAGTGCAAGCTCTTTTGCAACTTGACAAAGATATGCAGTAATTGCTGGTCTCTCATCATGAGACATTATCTTTTCCTAAAGAAGGTAGAAGAGGTATAGAATAGCAGAGTTTAGATTCCCTGGAAGAAGCACTAGAGACAACACCAGATTCAGCATAATACCTCTGAATAAGCCTCCAAACAACAACAAAAATAACAGGTTCACATGAACTGAACTGAATTGAACTGAACTCCCTTGGTGAGTATGAGACTTCTACCAGGAAAAATCAGAGTAAAGACTGTAAATCCATTATATAATGTTGTTATCGTAAATAAACTAAGTTATTGTTGTTCAGCCGAAAGTCCCAGGCTGGTTTATAAAGAACAAACAAGTTGCACATATTTTTCTAATAGCATTCTATATTAATCCAATCCATTTTGAGAAAGCTGTGCAAGAATTCTTTCCCAGCATTTTATACCACATGTGTTTGCACCCAGTCCAGCAAGAAAAAGCTATGGACTGAAACACATTTCTGTTTTTGACACATGGTTTTAACAACCAGCTGCTGGAGGAAGACAGTTTCAGAACCAGCAATCAAGAGCCTCTCTTTCACATATTTTCTAGGTATGGCAATCTCTCTGGAGGACTGCTTTATTTTAGGTCTGTTTTAACCCTACAAATAATCCATAATGATGGTTCAGGCTACTGTGAATAAATGTGTATTTAGAATACACCAGTCTTTCAGTGTTAGATATGCATCCCTTATTTTATGGAATAGGACTGGCCTATAGAATGCATTAATATTAGAACATTTCAAGTTTCATAAATACAGAATTCCAGTTAAGGAATTCCAGGCTACTGTTTTTTATTGTTCTCTTTATTCTTAGTTCATCATTCAGTTTAGACTGCAACTGGCATTTTTGTCTACCTATTGAGTCCTTCCCAAGGACCTAGGATAGGCAGATGCTGTTTCTGAAGTTGTTAAAGGTATCGTTGCTGGATGTAAGCTGTTCCATGTAATGCTGTTTTTTGCAACAGTGATGGTGAATTTGTCAGTGCCAATGGTATTTGAGTGGTGAGTCAGTTGTTTTGGATTGTATCCAAGACCACAATTACTACTGATTCAACTTGTGCTTAATTTTGCCACAGTCATTCTATTTCTAATAAAGCAGCAGTTATAGCCAAGAAGATCAGCAATTTCGAATCTTGGATTGCATAATACAGGCAAAATCTCCAATTTCAATCTCCAAAATCAGAAATGTTATTCTACCAAT
>JANHZU010003782.1:105219-127778 GCA_032468055.1 Acrochordus granulatus
GAGGTTAATATCAGGAGACGAATTTTTCAAGGAGACTCACTATTACTGCTGTCAAGACCCAGTGTTAAGAGTCTCCTTGAAAAATTCGTCTCCTGATATTAACCTCTCCCAGTTTATCAGCATTGACCAGCAATCATGTATTTTATTGTGCCATTGAAGTTTGCACAAAGCTTCTAATGTTTCTACTAACCCCTGATATTTCTAGGCATTTGATTATCCAATCATGTGGCAGGGAGGTGAATGTCTTCTTGTAAACAATTCAAGTTGGTCTTCCTTCTCTTGCACTTTTCCAGAATCATCTTGTCAATTAGGAGCTGATCTTTTGTTCCTCTACTGTTTGTGCAGTTTCATTTTTCTCAGATGGACAGATATTGTTTTTGACTAGATGCTGTTGGACTGCATCAGCTACTACACCAGTTAGCAATTTGAGAGTTGTTGGTAAGAGGTAATTGGCCTGTAGTTGCCTGGTGTCACCTTTGCTGGATCTTTCATTATCAGGTAAGTTTAGACTACGTTAGCCACTCTTCAATTTCACCTCCTTGCACTATCTTGTTAAATTGCTTGGCAATGAGTGGGTGTAGACCAATCAGATGTTTCAACCAAAAACCATGCAATTCATTTTCACCTGACTAATGTTTGAGTTTCTTTGCCCTTTTCTCCACCATTTCTGCTGTTATTGTTAGTTTTTTCATTTCATATTATTTTTTATTCTTATCTACTTCCTTTAGCTAAGCTGCATTCTTCTTATATTTCTTCAGGTTGTCCCAGAACTATGCCCAGAACTACATTGATTCTTCTTTGTCAGATGTTGACTATTCACTGCATTCTCTCCATTGATGGATTGGTAGAATAACATTTCTGATTTTGGAGATTGAAATTGGAGATTTTGCCTGTATTATGCAATCCAAGATTCGAAACTGTTGATCTTCTTGGCTATAACTGCTGCTTTATTATTTCCAGTGCCTCCTTAATTTTCCTTGCTTCTAAGTAATATTTCTGGTATTCTTTAGACTTCTGTTTCTTCAACTTCTTTTCTTTCATCTGTTCTAGCTTGCTTGCATGTGATCTTAGCTTGCTGATCTTATTTTCCAGCCTGATCCTCCATTTTAGCTTGCATTGTTTGGTTTTTTCTTTTTTGTTGATTTTGAATCCCAGGTATTCAGTTATACCTATAGGTTTGTTTCTTGTAATGAAGAAACAAACCAAGTTATGTACAGCATGGCTGCAGGTATAATATATTTGACATTATAGTATTGACATCTTTTAATACGTGTGCTAGTTGTTTCTATGGAACAAGCTTCAATGCAGGCAATCTTATTCTGTTGTTTTTGCTGTTCTACATGCTCAAATATTTTTCCTTTAAATTTATTCTTTATTATTTAGATTCTTTATTTTTCTCTTCCAGAATTGTGGCTGTCATGCATTTGAAAAGGACAGATATTTGATAAACTTTTTATTAATAAATGCAAGGGGAGCATTACCTGATAATTATTGGAGTCACAGCAGGCAATGAAGCAAAATTTATCTTTACCCACCTCTGTTATGTCCATAAGAAAGTCATGTCCCATCTATTAAGGATATACTGGTGTTTGTCCTGGTACAGGTGGTGTTTCTGATAGAACCATGAAAAAGGATCTTCTTGGTGGCGGCCCCTTCCCTATAGAACCTCTTTCTACAGAGGTATAATTGGCCCCTACCTTGTTGTTTTTCTGAAAGGTCAGTCAAGTGGCTGGTTTAATTGTGTTGTTGCTACTATTGAGGGGTGGTGTATCCTTTTTATGTTATGGATTTTTAATCCTGAAGTCACCTGTTTGTGAATTGGGCAGCCACATAACATGTGTTAAATAAATAAATAAATAAATAAGAAAACAGGCACTTTCATTGAAACTAATGGTGGATTTTCTTTCAGTTTGCACAGTG
The DNA here is from genome assembly GCA_032468055.1 of Acrochordus granulatus. Classification (NCBI taxonomy): domain Eukaryota; kingdom Metazoa; phylum Chordata; class Lepidosauria; order Squamata; family Acrochordidae; genus Acrochordus; species Acrochordus granulatus. The sequence goes on from JANHZU010003782.1 coordinate 107,140, forward strand.
GGCCCTTCATGAAGCAATGCACTCATTTACAAATTGTCTGTTATCTGCCTCCTTCCCCTTCAGGATCATCAAATTATTTCAGTATATGTGCTGCATCTAATATACACCTTAGAAAAGTAAGGAAAGGAAAAGATTGGATATTGTTTGTCCCCAAACAAGTGTTTGGAAGTTTCTCTATCATTTGGAAGGATGATGGAAGATGGTGGCCTTTAATGAAATATGAATAAGTTAGCAATGACAGCAAGAAGAGCAATTTTAAACTGAAACAATTTTCCCCAAATAAGGTAAAATTGAAATATTTACTGATTTATGAGAAGTTTAATTTATAATCAAAATCAGTGATAAAACACTGGTTGACTGAATGTAGAAATAAACACTTGAGTTATAATTATTTTAAGGCAGATAACTCTTCCATTTGCTGATATTTTAAACAAGTTAGAATTCTTTGCCACATTTTTAAAGATTATTACAGCTAAAAATCTTCAATAAATTTCAAATCCTGCTAAACTTACAGTCTTATGCTATTGACTACAAAAACTTGAGGGGAGGGGAGGTACCAAATGCCATATATTAGGAGTAATTGCTGACTACACGGTCCAGAACATGTCCAGTTAGCTTAAATTGGTGGGGTGTAAGCAGAGGCATCTGTTCCTAACTTGTTTCACACCTTATTCAGCCATAAATCTGGATTTGCTACCAAGGGTACACTTTTACAGGAAATGCCAGATAATCCTGGAATTAGATTCCCAGGACAGACTATACCTATCTAACCAATGTTTAAAAACATCTGCTTGCAACAGTCACATCCACCTTTTGACATATATTAAATCTTATATCCTAAGTCTAAAACAATTAACTGTTTTAATGTCACTGATTAAAATCTCAAAAAGAGTTTGACTTCAGTTACAATTTGCTGTCCAGATAACATTTGCTACCTGATAGTAAATGACTACCCAATATTACCTATTAATAATTTACAATTCACATTTCTTTGTGTTTAAATCCACTGGGTGGAAAATATAAGTGAAGCAGGCCTATCCCAAATGTTGGAGAGAGTTAAGCAGCCAACAGCCTTGGCATTAAACGTCTTTCTTTGCATTCTTCCTGAAATAAGCATTTTTGTTTCAGGCTATTTATTTATACGGAGCCCACCTACTTCTTTAACTGAAGGATTAGGAGGCATAATAACCAAAGGAGGTGAAAGCTTGAAAGATTTCCGTCTCCAGGTGTCAACTCCTCTTCATGACATACAAGGCCATTCTGTAACTATACCGGAGAGATGTCAAATTAAATCCTGCCCAAAAGAGAAGGATGCTTTTTGAATGTCATCACTGCTCTCTCCATGAAGGAACAACAAAATGACAACGAACAGTGCATCTTTTGCTCTTGAAAACAACAAAGGCTAAACCATTTCAGAAGGGAAGCAAGATTAGCTTTTTCTTTTATCTACTGGTAGCTCTTAATTACCTATGCTTTAAAGAAAGTTGAACCATATACATAGCACTTCAGCTGGAATTTCAGGAGTTTTCCAACTTAATCTCTGGACAATGAGTTAAATCATTAAACATTTCTCACATTAAACAAGCCATCTGCCTATAGTTATAAAAAATGCTCATATACATAGCTTACATATGTACCAGCATGTCAAACCCAAATGTTTCTGCTGGAAGTATTGATCAAAAAAACTTTCTGGATGAAGAGAGTATATGGCTATGAATGTATCTAGATTTGAGCCAAAAGCCAGTTTGGTGTAGTGGTTAAGGCATCAGAAACTGAGAGTCCTTGAGTTCTAGCTCCACCTTAGGCACATAGCCAGTTGGGTAACCTTCAGCCAATCACTCTCTCTTAGCCCTAGGAAAAAGGCAAGGGCAAACCATTTCTGAAAAAACTTTCCAAGAAATCTTGTCCAGGCCGTTGTCAGGAATCAGCATTGACTCAACACATACAGAGAGACAACAAGATTTTGAGCTAGCTGGAATTAATATCACATTAGCTGAATGGACATAGGAAACTATGCATTTTGCCATACACCTTTATCTCATTCATGGTTTCAACCCCCTTTCCATTGGGCAGGTGTCATACAGGTAATGGGCTGATTTGTAAGGGAATCCCAGGGACTCTCCTAGATTCTAACTTGCAAATCACGTAGAGCAGAACTGGCTTTGAGGGAGATCCATGATTAACAAGAATGTTAATCTTGTTAAGTGCAATAGATCTGGTGAAGTTTCTTTAAAAAACGGTGTTGTGAGAATAAGGGCTTTACCTTAATTGGATCACTGCTGAAAAATTATTGCTTCTCTTTAAGATACATGATGAATTTCTTTAGAGGAGCAAGGAGCCAATTCTTCCTATTCTAATCATCATAATCCACCAGAAACAATACATTATTCCGATTAACTGCACGGCTGTCTCACAGATGGATGTGTATAACATGTCTCCTCCTGCCCCCATCGTCCACTTTTTTTCCATTCTTTGGCAACCCCTGTAATTGTTCCTTTGTAAGATAGATTCCAGCAGTTGAGCATAGAGTTGACATTTGCATGGCTGTTTTGCACTGTCAGTGATGTGTCCTGTCTTGTGTCACAAACAGGGGAGTCTTTATACCAAAAGGCTGCTTATTTTCACACTGCTCTCTTACTCAGGAACAGTTGTCCAGTTAATTTTTTTCAAAAAAGCAGTCGCTTATGCTAATCCAACAACTGCTGGCCTTAAACAGGTGCAGGGATCAAACAGGCTCAATAAACTAAAACATCTGGCTTCGAAATGATAATAGATCCATTTACTCTGTAAGTCAGAAGGGGAATGTGAAATTTACAAAAGTTAAAGCATGCAGTTAGGCTACATAGCAGTGTTTTTAAAACACTGTCTTCTAACATCTGAAAAAGGTAGGATAATTTCTTTACATTTTCCCAACAAGCAGGAATGTCTGCTGAGTGAGGTAAAAAAACTAAGTTGGTTGCCAAAATGGTGTAATCATAGCACTGCCTATGTTTTATGTGTGTTGCAAAAATGGGCAAAGTTCAACTGAACTGTCTTGGCCAATATTGTGCTTTTTTTATTGTTACTGTGCTCTGCATAATAAGGAACATTTTTGAGGTAAATTTTAAGATTTAGAATATCATACAGGGAAAGGAGAGTAAAAGAGAGAATATGAGGAATATATAAACAATAGGCAGGATTAAGAAATAATTTTTGAGATAAGATAACATCAGGGGGACATGCTGAAGAACAGGATCTATGTTCTGGGCCTGAAGTCCATGTGGCTCTGCCTTAGGAAGCTCTGCATCTCTTGCAACTGTACAAATCGTACAATGATTGCTACTATTCTTGTTCTTCAGAGATTCTGAGAAAGATTATGGCAAAATATGTAATACTAAAAATGAAGAAACATTATACATGACAACTTTGCTCTAATGAATCTGATCCAGCAATCTTGGTAAAATAATTTAATTAGCATGCATTTTTCATCCCAAATTCAACTCTCTGATTATTATGGTGCACAGTTCCATTATTACACACTGATTAATGAGCTATCAGATGGCAACACTAAACAGAAATAATGTGAATGGCAATCTACCTGCTGGAATTACATGCAGAATTCCCCAGTATACTGTGCAAGTATAAACGTATGTAATCATTTAAAAGAGTATATCAATTTATTATTTCAGTATACATATATATAGTGGTGCTTAACAGGTTTGTGAACCTCTTTCAATTTTCAACATTTCTGTGTAAATATAACCGAAAACATGATCTGTTTTCCACGCAAGTCCTAAAACTAGTAAAGAAAATCCAATTAAACAAATGAGCCAAAAACACCACACTTGTCAATATATTTAAATTCTAAAAAAGAACCAGCTCAACTTCCAATGAGGTCACAGGGAGCTAGAATGTCCCTGTCTGAGCAGCATTTATGGCAGAGATTGTGTCTGGATGTAAGATTGTGGCCCATGAAATCTCTTTGGAGAAGGAGAGATCATGAGATTGCCTACGTCCACTCTGAACAGCCACTCCTCATGAGTTGACTACGGATATTAAGGTTTTTGCAATTGGCTTAGGAGCTGGTTGTCTGGGAATTGAGGGATTCCATCTAAGCTACAGTCATAATACAGCCTGTATGGACAAAAAGCTCGCCCTAGCTTCATTTCTTAATTATCCCTGGATTTATGTTTTACTGCTTCTGAATATTAAGACTCTTTGAAACAGCATGTTTTTATTGTATTCACTGTGTGAGTTTCATTCTCCTTCACAAAATAAGCTTTAAATAAGAGTTTGAGAATTTTTAAAAATATTATTTTTGGAATAAATAGCAAGAGGGTACTTAGAGTGTTGATTTTAGAAAGTTAAAAATGGACTAGGGGTCCAGTTAGATTTGAAATAAGATTTTAAAATTAATTATAAGAATCCTTATCGTGAGAAACTGGTTATTTTGTTTTTGGGGGAAAAACATGATGAGATGGGACTTTGAATTTCACACACTAGAAGGAACCAGAAGAAACTAAAGAGTACAATTAAAGGAGAAGAATATTCAGAATTGACATGCTAGTATATAATAAAACAAAACATTTTAATAATAAATATTTTATGGATATTTCTGAACTATGAATTCAGAAATCAATTTTAAGAATGACTAGCATAACAGAGGGAGTATTCAAATGTTATTGCAAAAGAGGAACAGAATATGCTATACTGGATAAAACTGAAATTAATCTAAATGTGAGAAGTTACAAGAATATTATGGAAAAGATGTACTGGATATATGTAATGGAATATGTGGATAATCTTGGGGAACATGGATAAGATATGTTGCCTAGAAAACAGTCAGACAAGAGAGGAAGGAGCCCAATGGCTAAACAGTCAGAGAAAGAAATTTAGGAAGGATCCATCCTAATTAATAAAGAAGTTAAGAGTGGCAATGGGAAGCTTCTACTTTCAGATTTGCAAGATTCTTGGCTTATCTTATAAAGGTTTAAATACAGTAGATATTTATCTCTGGTCCTTAATGGATTTTTGCTACTAGGAATAAATGATGAGACTTTAAGGTTTTTGTTTTTTTTTTGTTAAAAGATTAGTTATGGGAAGCAAATAATATTTGGTGTATTTTAAAAGATAAGTTTCCAAAATTGTTTATACTTGTGATGAATTAAGAAACTACTTCTTTATATTTTTCTTTTCTGCACTTTCTATTTTCTTTTTCCTTTTTTGTAATTTATATTAACTTTTTATTTTTTCTAATTGTAATCTTTAACATTTTTAAAAATTTAAAACAATCGTGTGTTCATATTCTCAGAGAGCCAGTTTGGTGTAATGCTTAAGGCTGAGTTATAGTCCTGCCTTAAGCACAAAGCTATCTGGGTGGCCATGGGCCATTCACTCAAATTCTCAGCCCTAGGAAGAAGCAATGTCTAAATACTTCCAAAAATCTTGCAAAAAATGCAAAGACTAGTGCAGGTAGTCACCAAAAGTCAAAAACTGAATTGAAGACACCCCAAAAAAAGGGGGAAAAAAAGACATACATGCATACATACATACTTGTGTGGTCTCAAAAAAATAATGAGGAATAAAAATATTGTAAACCAACCATATCTAGAATTTCTCTCCAAAATGACATTTGTATAGACAAGAAGAATTCATTAGGGAAAATAATTAATAAAATAGCTAATAAATAGTGATAAATATGACAGTATTTACCCTTCATTGCAATGTTTTCCAAGGGGTTTTTTTTTTTGCTTTATTTTTCTGCCCAAAGTAATTTCCCACTCTTTGAAGCATCTTTGATTCAATGAAAGATGCACTTTGATTTTCCAATATTTTGCAATAACAAACCTAACAGCCTACAATAAGAACTGAAACAATTTCTTAAACTGCATCAGTCCATACATACAAGAAAGCACAGACAATAAACCAACTACAAAATTTATCACAAGGGATTATTGTGTGATTCTCCCCATCTCTTAAAAAAAATAACCAAAAGTGCTGACTACTTTGGCATTACACTTTAGACAGTTGTATACCAATTTGTTTACACCCTGCCAACCTAATCGAGAAAGACGGCAGTTGACATTGGGTAATTTTAGCAGACTCTAATGCCAATGAATTATCTTCATATTCAATTCTTCATGGTCAAATCCCTGTTCCGAGGGAGAATTAAAAGGAATTACATGCCAGAGAGAATTCAAATGACAGCCATCAAGTTGAATGCCCAGTTGATTATCCCAAAGTTTAAAGACTTTTAAGAGAATTGGAGAGTCAGTTTTCATTTCATTTGTTGATTTATTTTTATATCACTAGCCTCTAAAGCAACTCCTGATGGTTGTTATTTGCAAAAAAATAAAGTAAAATAATTAAAAAAAAACAAATAGCACTTGGAATTATGTTTTAACTGATGAATGGATTGAAAGTATTTATCTCATTTTAAATTCTGAGCCATATATACAACTATATACAGTACTGTTTCCCTATCTACTAGAATCAGATTTTTTAAGCAGTACTTCTGAACTAATCTTGCCATCACATTTTTAGCCTGAGGGCCTTGTAAACAAGACGTTCAGTATATCGGTATTTCATGTTATGTGAATATACTATGAATGGAAAACTATCCTGTCAAGGGATAAAAACAAACAAACAAAAATCAGCAATGTTCTCTTATTGCCTAACAGCTGGCTGAGAGTATATGGTAATAAATTCTTCCATTAATATGCAATGTAATCTAATGCCAAGGTTACCATCTGACACTGTACTTCTAGTATTAATTGTTGTCTCCACCATTGCATGACAGTAAAAGTTTAACAGGTGTGGCTCTCCATGAATACAACAGAGGGGAATGATTGGAAGCACGACTAAAAGGCTTCACTTCTTACAGGCCAGAATAGACAATACCATCTGCTGAGGCATGATTCCTAATTACCTTCTTCTGAAAAATGAATTAAACGATAACAGGACATTTAAGCTTTATATTTAAAATATATATTTTATATATAAATTGCAATATATATTGCAATATTTTCCCATCACTTCTTTTTTTTGTTCTTATAACAAAAAAAAAATGAGGAAAAGAACAGGATGGCTGTACTTTCCAGCAGTAGCAGCTAGAAACATAGAATCTGACAACACACTTGCAAAATGAGAAAAAAAATGTCATGCAATGGTAGAGCAAAAATTGATTTTTTTTCTCCTTTCCTTTCCTAAGAAGCTTTTTTGTGTAAACCATTATATTCATAAGTCTTTTTGCAAAGTTCTTTGAAACCATTGTACTCATAAGACTTTTTGCAAACTTATAAGCAGAAAGGGTAAATTTTGTCAACTGAGTAACATTCAATAGTGATGGTGTTTTATTCATTTTATCTGTATAGCCAGTGGAGTTAAATCATGAGCAGATAACTTTATATCAGATTGCAGTCATGTTTTTTATTTATTAAGTTTTATGTGCTTATTTGAATATTAGTATTTCATTATTAGGTCTTACCAGAATCTGACTTCCTTTAAATATGAAAGCAATACCACGTAATGGTCTATGTAAATGACCTTGGGGAGGCAGGACAAGCAACCACAGATTAAACAACCATCATGTAAATGGTATCTCAGCCCATAGAAGGAAAAGGAGCATGGAAAGTGTCTCAGAAAAGATTCTCCCTAGTTTTCTGGAAAGTAAATGTAAAACAGAGGAGAAATATTTTCAGATTGGAATTTCTTACTGTAACTTACAATAAGATTTCTTACTGTAACTTACAATAAAGGTAGTGTTAGTATTCATGGTTTGTGCCTCTTGTCTGACTATCCTGAAGGGCTGACTTGACTCTACAGTATTTAGGAGGTATCTCTTGGATTCTCCTGGGGAAAAGCTATGGGACAGTAATGAAATGCCCTGCACCACTTATGAAGAGTGAAATTTGCAACTGCAGTATAGGCTGTGGTCTCATCCCACCACTGGTTTATTAAAGATTTGACTCTCTCTTTTAAAGATTAGAAGTAGTTACTAATATTCCTGTTGATGAATATGGAAAGTATGGGAATCTTCCTTTCCACATCTCCCTTCTTGTGTCTCAGGTCTCTCGTTGCTTTGTTCTGGGATCTTTACATTGTTTAATATCAAAGATTTTCCAGGTAAATTTTGGGACCTGAGTCCTCACAATGTAAATTCAGGGTGTCCCAGGGTCTGTCTTCAGTTGTCTAATATCCCCTTGCAATTGATCTTTATAGGATAAAGATATTTCTTAAGGGGAAATAAAGCAAACTGAAAATAGATGATGAATTTAAAGTTTGCCTGACTTTCAGTAAACCAGAGAGTGACTACTGGTTTAATTTTCATTCTACAACACACCAGCTGTGGATTGACTAAATATAGTTTTGCTGCTTAGCTAGGCTGGAGCTTTTTTCTCACAACCTGATCACATGTACAAGAGGTCATCAGAAGGCAGCAGATGATTAGAGGGGAAAAACTCTAGCCAGCTTCTGGATCTCCTTTAATCCTTGGATAAATTTAACATTTAATTAAAAACAAATCCATTTCCTCAGTGATCAGACACTGGATATTTTTACAACTGCTATGAAATGCTTATCTATTCTAGATTCAAAGTTCAGTGGTGAAGGAAATTAGGAGTATGCACCTAAGCTTAAAAATCCTTTTACTGTCAGATTTCTCTTGTAGCAGGCCAGACTGGAAACAATCCAAAGCACAGGTTTTTCACAACTCTGACAAATGTGTATTTGAATAATAGGTGTATCTACAGTGACAGTTCCTGGCTTTAAAATGAAAGATGTGACTGGATAATCTCTATGCATGCCTATAAAAAGAGGCAGGGCTCCTTTTGCTATTTTGATGCCCATGTCGTGGCTACAGGATGTCCTGTAAAAGCATTTTAAGAGTACAAGAAAAGTGTTCCAGGGCGTACTTTACTTTCAGATGAGAATCCTTCATATAGGCAATTTCAGGCATTGAGATTCTGGTTTGTCTTCTTACAAATTTTCAGAGTATAGTAAAAAGAATGTGTAAGCAAGGCAGTCAGCATCTGTTGATTGTTTTCACAATGACTACTGTACTAGTCATCAGTATGAGAACCATCTCTCTCCATCTCACACACACACACACACACACTGCACTGAAGCAACAGTCAGTGTTTATTAAATGAAATAAACTGGAAATCTGAATGTCAAAGTTGCATATTATATTTTTGTATTATTCATTCTTCCTTCCATTTCTCTCCTGCTTTTTCTCCAGGGAGGTCAAGGTTTCCCTTCTCTTTAGCATACATGTTCTATTCTACGATATACATTAAGCTGGAAAATACTGACTGTTCCAAAGATCCCTAGTATGCTTGATAGCCAAATACGCATTTGAATTTAAGTCTCCCCAGTCCAGTACGGGTTTACCTACAGTATTAGCTACAAAACCGCCTCATAAATAATTATTATATTGATACAAAACTGGCCTTGGGAGTTATAAAATATAATTGTCTGCCTTTAAAATTACAGTAGATTTATAATAGTAATGGAAATATCTTCAGCAAAAAAAGAATAGGTTATATTCGATTATGATTTTGTTTACCAACATGAACACAACTGTATCAACAGAAAGAGCCCCCCAACCCCAGCACCCTATGGGCTCCCTGCCCTCCTGACATTTTAAAAAACATGGTATGATTGGAAGAAGATGGTAAATTGGAACTTGTTCAATGCTGCAAGGGAAAACACCAGCCTCCAGCTTGTGTCAGGGGTTCCCAAAGGACACAGAGGTTTTTGAAGAAAATGCCTGTGCCTTATTTGGAAGTGTCCAGTAAAAGTAAAAGCAAATCTGAACAGAAAGAGAATATACAGAAGTGCACTAGAGGGGTGATAGAAAGCATTTTCATAATCTGTCTTTTGATAATTTTGTTGTGATTGGCCATATCCACCAAGACAGCTGTTTTACAAAGGGAGGTATCTTGCCATGGCAGCTTCTGAATGCAGGCATCTAGGATATATTCTCACAATTTGGAATATGACTTTTAGCCAAAAATATGAGGATCTCTGTACTAATGATAACAATTCCACTCACACTAATAGTGTGCTGTCTATTGCTTAATGATGCTCCTACTCAATACTGACCCTCTATCCCCTAACGAGCCAGTTTGGTATAGAGGCTAAAAACTAGAAGACCTCGAGTTCTCATCCTTCCTTAGGCATGAAGCCAGTTGAGGGACTTTGACCAAGTCAATCCTTCTCAGGCCTAGAAAGGAGGCAAGGGCAAATCACTTCCAAAAAACTTTGCAGAGAAAACTTCAGGGGCTTGTCCAGGAAGTTGCCAAGAATCAAAAACTGACTTGAAAGCACACACATATATGCATACACAACCTAAAAAGCTGCTAGGTAGGATCAACAGATCCTATGAAATAATGTGGGATGTAGTGCGAAGCGTTATAGGAATAAATGTAACCACTGTTTTTTCCACCCAGAATCAGTGTCATGCCCCCAGGAGGTGATTTGATAACATATAATGTAAAAGTGCAATTAGATAAATAGGTACTGTCTGATTCATTAGGAAACATAGCAGCATTCCGTGCACCTTGGCGTATAGTTGTGCCAGCCACATGACCACAGAAGCATCTTCGGACAAATATTGGCTCCCCCGGCTGTGAATCGGAGATGAGAACTGCCCTCTTGAGTCAGCCACAACTGGCAGAGGAAACATTTACTTATTTTTAATACAGCTATTATACTGAAGCAAAACAGTTTTGAATCAGTGACCCCTCCTGGATGCAAGCCCGTCTGACCATCTATTTGAAGCTCTATGGAAAAAACAAGATTAAATAATTATTGTATTATAGAAATTTAAACTGGAGTTGTTGCTTCTAAAATATTTTTGGTGTTAAGTTCATACAGTAAATTGTCAGCTGAATGGTTTATACATCTTAATCATATATTGAATATATACAGGAACAAAAGAGTTACAGAAAATATTGTATTTTAATTGTATGACTTAAAAATTCATTTAATCTCTGTAGGTCCTTCTTATGCACTGCTAACTCAGTTCAGTACCATTGAATATATACTATTCACTGATCTTTCTCACCTGTGAAATAACCAGATGACAGACCTTTAGGATATAGGAAGAATGACTGAGAATCATCTAGGTCACTGGCTCATATTTACTAAATGCCTTTTTCACTGAATGGTTACGCACGTGTATTCTTAGAATTAACACGTCCGCTCAATTTGATTGTCCTTTACAGATGGAATTTTCATTGGTATTCACGGAAATACACAAGTAAGTGCTTAAGCTAGCCAGGCTATATCCCAGTAACTGGAGCATTCATAGACATTTTATTGTCAAAAATAATGTCTTGCCTCCACCTCCTTTTATCTTGCTTTTGGCTGGCCTTCCATTAAAGTTGCTTGGAAACTGCATAGAGAATAGTCGGCTGGTTCTCCTGATTGAGATTCCCCTTTTGTGTCTTGCTAGCCATGTTCCCCTCTGTTTTATTCCATTTCAGAAGCCTTTTAAAAGAAAAGAAGATGAAAAACAGCTTCCTCACAATGAACTGCTGTTTGTGCTGCATTAAAAGAAAGACAACACTGGCCTTCACTGATCTCCACATCTGTCAGGATAAAAGAAGGAAGAGATTCTCTCATTACAGATTAATTCATTTTTTAAACATGTATGTATGCATGTGCGCAGAACATCACGGATTCTCCTCTTCCTTACCCAAACTATTCCATTATGCATTAGCCCTCATTCAGTATCTTGACACATACAGCTATCCTGATTGGGAATTATAGGAAGTGGAGCCCAAATCTTCAGCAGGGCACCAGACTGGAGAACAATGCTATAATCAATAGTCAAATATAGAGTATTATGATTACATACATTGAAGCTGGACATCCTACAGGCATAGACTACATTTTATCTTCATTCTTCATGGAGACCATTCCAGTGACAAAAACACTTCAGAATTTATTTATTTATTTAATCAGATTTATGTGGCTGCCCATCTCATACAAGGTGACTCTGATGGTGTGCGACAAAACCAACATTAAAATAGAATATAAACACTAATTAAAACAATACTAAATATAACTAAAATCAAAATTGTGAGAGAGTTAATTAAGATGTTGTATGTGGTACAATCAACATGTGGATCCCCAGGCTTATAAAAAAAAACACATTTTGAAGGGTTTCTGAAAAGCCATAAAAGTTGGGACCAATTTTACCTCAGATGGGATGAAGTTCCAAAAGGCAGGTGCCACAGCAGAAAATATTTGTTTCCCGAGTCCCATCAAATGGAACACCTTAGTAGATGGGTTACTAATGAGCAGCAATCTGCAGACGGAACAATGACAGAGAAGTGCTGATGCTTTGCTGCCCTTCCCATCACAAGGTAGGCTTAATAGCAGCTCTCACACATGTTCAGTCAAGTGAATGCTTTGTTGACCTCCAGTAGTACTGTAGATATCTCTTCTTTCATTCATCTCCTTCCGTTTCTCTGTAAACCAAAGAGAGTTCTGAGATCCACAGGAAGAAGGAGGTTGCATAGGTGCAATCCAATCCAAGGCCACAGTACCCTCTTCTTCCAAGAATAAGGCCTCTGCTGGATCTTGCAGCAGACCATCAAAAGCAATCCCATTCTCCCTCTGGATCCATCAGTCATCAAGAGTGAACAAATGTAATAGGTCCAGCCTCCCTGCAGCTGCAGGCAGTGTCAGCCCTCCCAGGTAAATCAGACAGGAAACACAACTAAATGAACTAATTCTACTTTATAGCAAGGCTACAGTTATAGAATCTTGCAAGTCTGAAAGTACAGATTTCCCTCCACCACTTTTAAGTGCTTGACCATTAGGGCAAGACCATCCTAACTTTCTTTCTTATACTTTCCTTGACTGATTGTTTCCTACATAACACCTCTTCCACTCGCACCCAAGGTCATTCACACTTTCCATTATAGACAATTCCAGTGAATGTTAAAATTATCAGGGAATAATCTGACCATGACAAAGGAGTCACAAAGTGCTAGCCCATTTTCAGATCACTTTGCCACTGCTCTGACAATCAAACCAAATCAGATGTGTGATCGCTGTCCCTTATCAAGTCCTGATGAAAAAGTCTATGGATGTCATGATGGCTATAAATCCTGAGCCACCTCACACTCCACTCCCAGAGAAGGGAGATTGAAATCTTCCAGGACTATAAGAATGGGGCTTCCACAGTCAACCTTGAGACAGCATCAAGAAGCTCTGGCAGGGAGGTTGCTGTGCAGTAGGGAGACTGGTACACAGCAAGTCCCAAGCAATTCCTAGAATCCAACTTAAGGAACATTCCCACATCCAGCAACTTGTGGAGCAGCTCCCCTGAAAGCCATAAGAATTCCTAAATGACAACTGCCACACCCTATTCCTGCTCTATAGTCTCAGCTGATGCCACATCCTAAAACCAAGTGGGCACATTTCTGAGAGGGGGAACCTCCCTGGGAGCCAGTCACATCTTGGTAATACATGCCAGGTCAGCCCTCTCTTCTGTGGGAAGCTTTATTCCAGGCTGACCTGGCATTCAGTAGCGGCAACTGAAATCCAGTCCTTCCCAAGGCCTGCTCACCCAGAAAAAAGGTTAAGGTTTGGGGCCAGAACATGAGATTGGCATAAGACACCGTGCTTCTGATCCCTGAGAGCAGCCTGCCCTCAGCTTCTGCCATATTTTCCCATATCCTTCACCTTTATGATATTCCATCCCACTCTACTTGCTTCACATTTTTGACTCTCATATTTATATTAAAATTACTTTTTAATTGCTTTACAAATTACTTTTAATACTTATATATTAAACATTACTTTTTAAAATTACTTTTTAATAATTAATAAAATTACTTTTTAATTTAATAATTTCTTTTTAAAATTACTTTTTAATACTTGGATGCAATCTCAAAATGCATCCAAGTCTTACAGGGATGTCCAATAATACATTTCACATATCAAGATGGTGGCCTTCACAGTGCAATCAAAATTCTGTTCATTTTGTATCTATGTTGTAGATACTAAATGAATGGGATTTATCACTGTATCATCTTAGCCACCACCTTGACTTTTTTGACAATGGCTTATGGATACCCTTGGCACGCACTTGTAGATGACCACCAGCAGGTTTCGTATTTTTTTTTAGTCTGAAGCCCTTCTTGGTCCTCACTGCTTGCAGGGCTAATAGTATGTGTTTCTCCAGCCTTTGTTATTATTCTGCATATGAATTGGGACACTGGGTTTGTTGGCCTGAAGGTTGGCGACTCAAGTTTGAGACCCAATCATCGCCATGTAAGGGGGTAAGCTCCCATTATCTGCCTAGCTTCTGACAACCTAGCAGTTTGAAAGCATGTAAAATGCAAGTAGATTTCAATGGGAAGGTAACAGAGTTCTGTGTGCCTTGGCGAATAGTCATGCCAGCCACAGAAGCATCTTCAGACAATGAAATGGAGATGAGCACTACCCGCTAGAGTCCAACACAACTGAAAGGGGAAAACTTTACCTTTATATCTTGTTTAAATACAGAAAATGAAAGCAGCTGCTATGGGGAAAGAGATGGAAAAAATCTGCCTGAAAAGGGATCCTAATTTGCTTCAATTGTACAACCTGGAAGGTGAAAGTGAAGCAATGTAGTTCCACTCCCCAGAGATTGCTTAGGATTCAATTGTGAGCCATACCACAACACAGCTTCCAAAGACAGCTTGGATGCACAAGTCCCAGGTACCCAAACAGACTGTGGCAGGGAAGAGAGGCTGCTTCTGCCACTACAGATTCGATCATCTAATGCAAAGAAGCCGGCTCATGTGATGAAAGTAGAGACAGGCTCACAGACAGCCTGAGGCATCCTCAAGGCTGCTCTTTTTCTTTCCTACTGAGTCACTTCTGGAGTTCATGCCCAACGGCCTGAGAGATGTGAGCTTTTTGCTCCCTTTCTCTCTCCTGCCTTCATTCATTTTAAACCGTACTAGATCTGGTTTGCCTAATCTGGTTTTCCAAATCCATTATTTCCAGTTTTCAGGAAGTAAAGCTTCTCTCTTGCCACAAGTCTCTCTTTTCCAAAATGTATCATTGTCAAATGGTCCAAACTGTTCCCTTTGATACTGTCAATGTAGCTAGCTACTCACTTCTAGTATTCTTCTCTCTCTTCCTGGCTGTATTATTCAACAAGAATTGAAAAATACATGATCTATGCTCCCACCTCCTCCACCTTCCTACCTAGCACTTCATTGTTCCTTGAAGGGTCTTCAAGGTTGTGTCATTTGTTCCCAATAGATCTACAAGAAGTGATATTTGTATGTGAACTTATGAAAATCTTGGGAGTCTCTCTGTCACAATCTGAATCTGTGCCACCAAAGGCAGCTCATGTTTTTTGTTACTGCTGCTCAATAGGAAATCTCTGATCATCACCAGCATTGTTTCCTTTGCCTCAGGAGAGGGATAGGATTCCCTTTCCTTATTCCTCAGTCCCTTGAAGAAGATGCTTAAGTAGTCCTCCACTAAGCTAATGTCTTGTCTGACTCAGGAATACAGATGATCCAGTGAGAGTTAATGGGATGGTCCATCCTTTTAATTTCAACTCAATTCTAAAAGTCACTTTGGCTCAGTCCCTTTTTCTCAGCCTATCTTATCTCATATATTTGTTTTTAGAATAAAATTAGTGGAGACTTCCATGTTAGTTGCCTTTAGTTATCAGAAAAAAATATTGGTTGTATTCCTAATACATAATTACATATCTTGCACTAGATTGCTCCATTAGGATATGAATGCCTGCGGATCTCAAGATTTTATATAAGTTCAGTTGCATAATAATTATGTTTGCTTTCTTGTAGAAACTAAAGTTCTTCTAACATCACCTATTATTGCAGCATCATGTAGGAAAATTATAGCACTTCATATAGGACAGCTTTTGTTCTATACTGTCAACACTGAATTTTTAAACAGACAAGCATTATTTTATATAATAAAATAATATATTATTATTTTAATAATAATATTAAAATATTAATATAAAAATTATATTAAAATATTAGTGTTGGCTAATATAAGTATAGTAAAAATATTTTATTTTTTTGTGCTTCTATTGTAGAGTTTCTTTTTCTAAAGCTTTTTAATTCTTTTATTCCTATATGCTTGATCTTCTTCCACCATTTTTCTGCCCAAAAGGACTTCTTAAATTGAAGGTTTCAAACTTCAAGATTTCCATCATTCCTCAATCTGGTTTCTCAGATAACTCTTAGTTTATTGGTACTAGCTGTTTCACTCAGTTGGGACAGAAGTCTTATCATCTTATAATGCCTCCTTTTCCTTCAATTCTATCCCAGTCCCATAAAAATTAATCAAAATACCTTATGTAAGCTTACATTATGTGGAAAACAAAATCTGATGAGTGATTTTTAAAATCAGTTCTGTTTTCATGGATAATTGCCCATAGCCTTTTCTGCATCTGGATGCATTATCAAGATCCTTTCCAGGTCAGAATACAGCTTTATTGTTTTCCAAGGAAAATGGAGGTTGAAGATCTACATGGACCACAAGTCTTCCATACTCTTTTATTTGACTTGCTTGATATTCTTTGAATTTTAAATTTAGCTACTCTCTCCTAATTAATGGCTATTTCAAAGTATTTTCAAAGGTTATTAGATTCTGATTAAGCTGCAAATAAAGATGGACTCGTTTCCCCACTCTGAGCACATAGTTTTCAGTCTCCTTAGCAGTTAATTGAATGATGAAATAATGGCATATGCTTGCAGACAGGCAGCTGAGAAAGGCAGAAGCCTGGCTGGCCTCTGAGAGAACTCCACTGATATTACATGTGCAAAATTGATCCAGAAGACCCACAGACCACAGGGCTGTTCTCTGCCCCACCCAGATAGTATGTTTCCTGTGCAGCTGCCACCATGAAAGTGGCCACAAACACCAGTTTACATGATGATGAAGACTTCATTTGCTCTTCTAATTGAAGGTGCTATATGGGACTGTTCACTGTATCACCCAAAAGAAAGATTAAAATAATATCGTTTTATTTTATTGTTTTTTTATTTTACTAGGATTGTGGGATGGGTTTTTTTAACTGCATTACAAATGGAAAATAAATAACAATATTGCTATGACAAAGATATTGAAAATAATGCATGGGGAAACAAATTTTTCAATGTCATCTACTTTTAGCATAATTTCTCAGTAAAACTTGTGATTTCTCATTGAAGAATTCAGAAAAAGAGCAAAATTTGGGATTTTAAGGTGTGACATATTTCTCTCAGTTTCCAAATGTATCCGTATTGAAAGCTTTGTGATAAAAAGTATTATTTAAAAGTGTTGACTTTTAGCATTTTGATTTTTGATCAGTTCAGAATACTAACTATATCATCATATCATAACAATAACACACTCTTAGCATATATATGCATTCATGCATTGATTGTCACAGTCCTTTTAATGGAAAAAGTTGGTTTTCCATTCTAGGAAAGAATGTAAGAATCAAAGTCCCTTCTTAATTTGTCTGAAATAAAATTTAGATACAAAAATCTGCATGGCAAGCAAAACACAAAACTCTGTGATCAAAGTAATAAATCACTGAATCAAAATGATATGAGAACCAGTTTGGTCTAGTGGTAAAGTAACAGTCTAGTGACCGGGAGATAATAAATTCTAATCCTGCCTTAGCCATGAAAGCCAGGGGGGTGGTTGTGAGCCAGTCACTCTCTCTCAGCCCAACCCACCTCACAGGGTTGCTGTGATAAGATATCACATATATATTATATGTGATAAAATAGGAGGAGGGAGGTGGGTTAAATATGTTCACCGCCTTGAGTTGTTTATAAAATAATAAAGGCAGGATACAAATAAATACATATATATTGAAATTGTTAAAAGAATAACTCTTGCAGGCCCAAGTCTGCAAACTCTCTTGGAAATTTTGGAAATTATATCTTATGATTCCTGTTACAATAGCCAGAAAAATACACTTTTCATTTAGAACTTCTTCCTCCCCTCCAGTCCCCAGCTTCACTCTATAGCTCATTTTACTCTTCAGCTGGTCTGTAGTTATATGAATAGGAAAAATGAATGATTGGGAAATTGAAGACATGCTACATAAACATCATAACCCTTAATATAATTATTTGTGTGTATGAGGTGGGAGAGGTATAGTTCTAAAAATGTGAAATAAATCTGCAATGCATATGTGAGCAAGACCACAATTCTTTCTCTCTCTTTCATTCTTTCTTTCTTTCCCTCCCTCCCTCTTTTTTCCTTCTTTCCTTCCTTTAAGGAAGGGTTTTCTTCATTGTTTTTTAAATTACATTAAGCTCATATTAAAACTAACAATGAAGTTCTCATGTGTTTCTTGATTTGAAGTAGCAAGAATTTTCATCAGTTGTGGCCTTCAGATCTGTTGAGGGAATATACACAACAACAGGGCTTGGGTTTCCTGATCTGTTTTTCTGATTAATTGCCAGGGTGCAATTTTATCATGTGGGCACACTTGAATGATGGAATGTAAAGTTAAGAATATACCTGTAGTGAGAAAGGACTGGAGAAGAAGTGTTTTTCCCCATATTCTGATTTTATTACTATAATTAAAAAAGCACACAATATGGGTCTCCAGAACTACACATGGCTCCAAAATTCTTGAGTGAAGTTTCTGGAGATTTCCACATGTTGTCAGTTTGCAACTTTTAGTATGACAGAACTGGAACTTAATTAAGTACTTATTCTGGAGAGCAACTCTATTACAAGTATTAAATTTTAATAGTATATGAATTATTTCAGTTTTTGCCTTGACCCAGTTCAGAATTTTCAGATAAGTGGCCTTGACAAAGCAGAATCATAATCTCTTTAGTGCAGAAAAACATTGCATGTGTACATTGTAACGAAAACTATCCATAAAAAATGTAAATCCTGAAATAATCTTTCCTTCTAATAATAAATAGCTTTAATTTAATGTGCAACATATTTCTTCTAGTCTCTCAGAAATATATCTGATATTAAGATTTTATGATATGCACATTTATTTAAATATGATCAGTGAATTAATCAATAAAAAGAGAGGTGCTTACTCAATTAAAATTGACAACCCAGGACTTGAGTTGAAAAAGTGGTCAAAAGAATGCCTTTTAACTTGATGGGGAAATTGGCCCTTAAAGGTCACCTCTATGTTTCCTTTAGCAAGGAAAAGGTGGGGAAGGAACAATGCAATAGGAAGTATAAGGTAGCAGCACTAGTCTTAGGGAGGAGGATTTTCTATACATTGGGAACTGAACACCTCTTGAATTTGGAATGTGCTTAGTATAAACAAGGCTTTTTACAGAACTGACTGAGAAAAGCCAAAATAACTTCAAAAGACACTGAGTTTGAGCTCAGCATACTTAAAGCAATTCAACAAACCTTGAAAAGGGATGAAAGGTGGGTTAAAAAAGAGAGAAAAATACATTTTTAAAGCATTTAAATGCTTTTGTGTCAACACTACCTCCAGGCAAAGTGTTGATGTGAAACCAATTGAATATAGTGGCTTAGGGACTTTTAGGAATCTAGCATGCAGGCTTTGCCACCATTCAGTAGTTAATAAAATAGAATCCTTTCTTCTCTTTGAATATAGCTATCTCTTTGTTGCTTTGGTATAATGTTCTTAAATCAATCTGAGTACCTCTGGACATCGCACGGGGATAGAAGGCAAGTGACACAGATCTCTTGCAACTATTCAGTGGATAGACTTATTGGTTACCAACTACTTGCTCTAAAAGAAGAAATTTGCACACTATTATAGTACTTTAGATACATAAAAGCAAATTCAGTTCAGGTTACTCAAAATAGATAGGCATATAATTAGAACTATGAAGGCAAACATATACCTAAGTGTTGGCTACACCAAGATTTTAATACAGTTTATCCTTAAGAGACAAATTACAACAGAGAGCTTGTAAGGTGTTTTTATGCTGATTACTTTCACTGTCTGCATGAACTGGAACGTGGACCATTTCCTTTACAATTTAGTTAGATGATCCAGGGAAGCAAAGAGAGAGAGAAAAAAATCACTTAGTGAAATGTCGCTTGCATCTACCTTTAAATGACCTATACTTAATTCTTTTCACCAAGAGTAGGCATTAGAAGAGTAGATGTTGAAAAATCACAAATAAAGACCAAAGAGCATTTTTTATGTGACTGAATCAGTAGTAGTTCTCTGTTCTACTTCTACTACTGAGCTTCCCCAGAGTCACTGTGGGAAACAAGATCTTCATACAGACCAACCATCTGTGACAATATTCCCAATATTTCAATAGAGCCAGTACAAGAAAGGGGGGGTCCTTCTGATGAAAGCAATGTTGTGGCATTGCAAACAAGACCTACCCTTTTTCTACTTGAGTTGTGACAAATCATGTAGTCCCAAAACAGTGCAAGAGCAATACTACAACATTGTTTTCTTTATTCTGATGAATGCAGTGAGATCTTCAGATGCTGCTAGCTGTAGCCCAACATCTCTGGAGGACATCTAGTTTATGAAAGCTGATTTAGATAGAATTTGATCTGAACATACAATGGGCTAGCATTTGAACTCATCATTTCCAACTGAAGTATAACATACTAAAATGAACATGTCTGTGAAGACTCTCACTCGTCCAGGGTAATTGCATCGCAACAAAGTTTAAAAAACAGGCATCTGG